>JXCR01071234.1:0-21547 GCA_002079205.1 Phalaenopsis hybrid cultivar | reverse complement strand
AAATTATTTTAAAAAAAGAAAAGAGAGAACTTAATTTTATTTGTCCTCACTTAACTATATTTACAAAAAATTTAAATTTAACATGACCTTTGGTATTAGGGGTTAACTTTTGATAACTACATTTATGTTTATAAATGTATAGTAAATTTAAGTAAAAAGTTTTAATAATGAATGTTAATTCTAGAGACTAAGATATTTGGTAAAAGAGAACAAGACTATGTTTTTCTATTTTAAGTAAAGAAATTTGTATTTTTGAAGTATTCAAAATCTTAAAAGATTCATGTAAGAAGAGAAGAATTAAACTTTATGTAATTTTTAAGTTAATATAAATTTGTTAAGTGAAGGAATGTAAAAAGTTTTTAAATTTAAGAAGAGGATAGTGAAGTTCCCAAATATAGTAATCATCACGTACATAAAAAAAAGAAGAAGAAAGAAAAGAAAAAATGGGGTTAAAAATGATCCTGAAAGGTAAAGAAAAAAAGAAAAAAATATGTGGGGAGAAGCTTGAGGAGATGTCTAATTAAAAATTGGCTTCGCTAGAATCAACTTAAGAAAAAAGACTTCTACACATTTTCTAAACTTTTTATTTGAGTATTAGCTTAATGATTAATAAAGTTTTATGAAGTTATTTTTTATATGAATTTTCTTAGTGACTTTAATATGACAAATTGAATTTTTTTTTGAAAGAAATAGAGGATAAAAAATCTTAGACTTAATTATTGAATATCCTAGCACCTTTAATATTAACTGGAGTTATTTTGAATTTTTTTTAAGTTATACTATTATGTTTAGAGAACTTAAATATGGAAGTCTAGAAATTAAATTCTTTGTCATAAGTCATATTTTTATGTAGTAGAGGAGTTACTTGAGGACAAGTAACATATAAGTTTGGGGGATTTTAATACACCGAAATTATATGTATTTTTAGACCCATATTTTATACTTATTTTTGGTGATATTGAATCTTAATGGAAGGTATTTTGATGTTTTCTTGCAGGTTGTTGTTTTTTAGGACTTAAAGCAAAAAAGAAGCAAAAAGGATAAAATTTGGAGTCAAAATGGCATTTTTGAAGAAGTAATCAGCGCCGACCGCGCAGAACAACAGAACAGTTGAAATTTTTACTCTGCGCCGACGGTGCCAAAGGCAGTTCAGCCCCCATTTCTAGAATGTTCAATGTATTTGGATGATTTTTTAAGAGTTTTTGGAGGCACCTCTTGGAGAACCGATCTTGGGCTTTATTTGGGGCCAAAATTTATCAGAAAATGGACTCCTTTTCACTCCAAAAAGTTCCACCACGGTCCATTTTTACCATTCTTCATAATCCTTCTTCATTCCACCACCATATTGGAGTCCATTAGTGATTTTTATTTTATATTTTAGAGTTTGTGTTGTGAGATTTAGTGTGAAACTTTCTGTAAGAGTGTTGGAGAAGGAGTAAAGTGAGAGATATCTTCTTCCTGCATTTCTAAGGAAAGGCTACAAGGGATTTGCTTTGAGAAAGAGTTACAGATAAGCTTTGTTTGTTTATTAGTATTATATGAACTTTCTTTTACATATAAAATTTGTGTTTTGTTGTGTCTTTCTCATGAAATCTGAGTAGTTCCCTCTATCTTTCTCCACTTTCTTTTATATATGAAATTTGTGTTTTTTTGTATCTTTATCATGAAGTCTGAGTAGTTTACTTTATCTTTCTCCCTACTCTAAAATTTGTGTTTTGTCATATCTTTCTCATGAAGTCTGAGTAGTTCCCTCTATCTTTCCCTCTACTATGAGATATGATGTATCTTTTTCATGAAGTCTGAGTAGTTTACTTTATCTTTCTCCCTACTCTGAGATATGGTGAAGCTGAGTAGTTCCCTCTATCTATCTCCATACTCTGAGATATGGTGAAATGAAGAGATAATATGAATGTGCCAATATTAAAATATAAAATAAATTGTGATGATTTTTCAACTCCAAACCTAATTTACAGCCAATGTTAAAATTTAAAATAAATTGTGATGGTTTTTCAACTCCACTCTTAATTTACTATGTGCCAATATTAAAATATAAAATAAATTGTGATGATTTTTCAACTCCGAATTTAATTTACTTTTCAATGTGGCATAATTAAAATATAAAATAAATTGTGATGATTTTTCAACTCCGAACTTAATTTAGTTTTTAAATCTGGCCAATTGAATTGTTAAAATATGTTGTGAAACATATGATCCGGGAAATGGAGTATGAGTTCTATAACAATTAAAATATGTTGTGAAACATATGATCCGGGAAATGGAGTATGAGTTCTACAACAGAGTGATGATCACATTTGATTTCATGGAGGAGAAATTTGTTCATAGAATTAAGTGCAAAAAAAAAAAGAAAATATTCTTTGTTAGGTGTAGAATTGCAGAATCTTTAGGGTGACAGATCCCCAATTTGGTCTTAGTGTTTAAAAACTAAAGCGAGAGTTAGCCTTCAGGTGAAGGGAAGTAGCCCAATTTGGTCTTAGTGTTTAAAAACTAAAGCGAGAGTTAGCCTTTAGGTGAAGGGAAGTGAGAGCTCTGGAGTGGGAGCCGATATCCTCCTAGCCTAGCCACAGATTTAGGGGACTAAACCTAGGATTAGCTAATGATTTTTTTATGCATTGTATCAGGGTAGAAATTTATAATTGCTCATATTTGGCACAATACATATTATAAACATTTATCTCATCTCATCTCACCAGAACCTCATTGTAGTGGGAATGATGTTTTTTCACATAAGAAATCTTCATTACATAAACATAGTTAGTAATTAGTATTTACTTTGTAAACTTTGCATTTCTGTTTTGCTAATAGTTAAGTACTTTAGTATTGATAACATGTCAACATTCGAAATTAGTGACAGTGATTTCATTTGATTTTCTGTAAATTTCCTAGTAAAATTTATCATTACCAATTTACACATTCCCTGTGGGATCAATATTTGGGGCTTGAATAGAAATTCATTTATTACTTGATAATGATACGTATATTTGTGTAGAATCCAATTATTAATTTCCTATAATTATATATATTTTACACAACTTACTTTTCATACAAGGATCAAGTTTTTGGCGTGTTGTGGTGTCAACTTCATAAATCCTTACATTTTAAAAAAAGGGATCACCTGCTTAGTAGGTGATCAATGAGATTTTCTTTCATTGTATGCAGAGACAATTTTTGAAGTAGAACATCTCCTTGAAGACCTGTAGAGGTGCCATAATTTTGATGAGGCAACGTCAACATCATTTGAAAATGTATCGACTTGTTTCCTTTATGCAATTTTTGTTGATTTTTATAGCATTTCAATCACCTAATATGACATCTGTACATGGTAAAAATGTGTTTATCTCTACATATTTATTTTGTTTGATGCAATAAAATTTCTAAAATTGATTATTAGGTTGTCTTTGCATTCTTCTGAGTTGTCGTTGCCCCTCTTCTAAGATGTTTTTGCCCCTTCTAAGGTACCGCTAAAAAAGCTTGAGTTTTTCTAGGTTGCTTCGTTAGAGTGTTCTTGCTCGATGACAACAATTTGTTGTTGAATAATTCAGTTGTAATCCACAAAGGATGGAAGACTTGTCTAAGGTTTTATAACTGAAGATGCTCAATGGCTTTAACATGTATTAAGGCAGAGTCGAAAAGAGATTCCATTAAGGATGCGAGACCTGTCCTAGGTTATGTAGCTAGAGCATTTGCTCGACGACATTAACTTGTGATGGAAAAAATCATATGAAATCCACTGATGATGGTTGACTTATCCGAGGTTATTAGCCGAAGCTTTTTCTTGATGACTATAACCTATTTTGGAAGAGGTCAAAGGAAATCCACATGGGATTTTTTATCTGTCCAAGGCTATTAAATAAGAGGTCGAAGGAAATCTACCTAGGATTTTTAACCTATCCATGGCTCTTAATAGAAGCTTCTACAAGATGACTGAGTATGTGATGGAAGAGGTTGAAGGAAATCCACCAAGGATTTTTTACACATCTGAGGATGTTAGCCAAAGCTTCTGCTTAATGATTGTAGCCTATTATGGAAGATGATGAATCAAGTCCCCTTAGGATCAATTATGCTCGAAATAAGGTGTCATAGATTCTTTGAGTTTCTTGAGACTGAGTGTATGTGACAATGGATTGTATTTTCTCTTTGAAATATTATTGTAACCATACTCTAACATGATATTTGGAAACTTGCTAGTTGTTGCTTTTAACTTTGTTGCCCCATGACATGGTGTTTTCACACTAGCTTTTAAGTCAACCCATCTTTTGAATCTTAAAGAGATCAGTTTCCTGATACAACTGAGAAAGGACCTCAGTACAATAAGGGTGCTAAGAGAGTGTTATTTGTGAAGTTGTCCCCCCAACCTGGAGGTTATTCTTGAAGACTTGATGTATGAATGAAGTGTAGGATGACTACCCCATTACGTTCATGCCCAAGATGTTAACATGAACAACTTTTTGAGACCATAATGAAGGATGCCCCCAAGCCTAGAGGAAGTTTTTATAAACTTGATATCTAAATGAGATGCAGCAAGATTACCCCACCACAATCATGTCAGGGACATTGATGTGAATAGCCTTTCAAGATTGCAGTGAAGGTTTCCTCCCTACTATATCGTAAAATAAACTTCACACAGAGCGTAATCAACTTTAAATGAGGAAAGACACTTAGAGGGGAGAAAAATGCGGCTTGTTAAGCAAACATTGTGCACTCCACTATAAAGTTAGTAATTACATGTGATTTAATGTTTGATCATGGTTGATAGCTGATACACCTAAAATATATAGTGTTTTTGTATGTATTTTTATACCTATTTTTTAGATATTGCACTTTAATGAAATGTACTTGTGTGTTTTTCTTATAGGTACAATCAAATGAATGGAAAATACTAAAAGGAGTGAAAAAGGGTCAAATTTGGAGCAAAAATGAAGAAATGTGCAAAAATAAACTGGGGTGGCTAATCTCCACGTACTTCCCGCTTAAGCGCCAAAGTTAGTTACTTGAAGAAAAATTAATTGGAGCGGAATTTTGAAGAAGTGTTTGAAGCAAACCTTGATAAAAATGTGGTAAAAAGCCCATAGACACAAAAATTCATTCAATTGACTTTTAAGGAGACAACTTTTAGAAGATTCATTGAATGGAGACACATTTCTGAAGAGACACCAAGACACCTCTTTGATTTTTATAAGAAAATACTTAGATTTTCCAAAAGAAGGGGCCAACAAGCAACCACCAAAATTTACAACTGCTGTCGCCGCTGGGCACCCTTACTTTATTTTATTTTATTTTGAGTGTTAGTTTGTATTGTGAGAGAAGGAAGAGAATTCAAAAGAACTTCAAGACATTTGGTGGAGAGAATTTGAGATAAGTGTTTATCTTTATGACCACATTTGGTTTTTAATTTAGATTTCTTGTTTGTGTGCATGATTTCTACTTTTAAACTCATGTGTGGTTATGTTTTCTCAATGGATTTTAAGTAATTTTCTTTATATTTTTCCTTAAAATGATAAGTAATTAAATATTTAAAATGTTGGAAGAAGTTGTGATGATTCAAGACCTTGCACTTCATTTACTTCTTGATTTGGCCAATTAAGATGGTAAAACCTGTTGTGAGAACATGTAAGATCCGAGATGGTATTGTCTCAATCAAGAAATGGTTGGAATCATATATTGATTTCCTGAATGAGAATGTAGTTCATGGGGTTGAGTGCAAATAAATAGAGAAATATATTTTTGAGGGTGTAGAATTAGAATACTTTAGAGTGACAGACTAAAGCCCTCAATTTGATTTATAGTTTTAGATTTTGATATGAGATGTTAGCCCCCAGGTGGAGGGAGAAGAGGGAACTCTAGAGTGAGAGCTAGTATCTTCCTTGCCTAGTCGGTCTTCAAGGTTATTCAAACTATAGAGTAACCAATGTTCTTTATAACATTTTTAGTAAGGGTAAAGATTATTATTGCTTCTATTTGACACAACACATTTAACATACTTCCACAATTGAATTTATATGTTTATCACTCATTCATGATAAGGAAAAAAGATATTTTACTTATATTGCCTTCATCTTCTAAGTATTTTAGTTAAGTTAATTAGTTGCTTACTTTATTTTCAATTATATAAAAATTACAAGAAAAATTGAACTTTTATTCCTATTATAACATTTCATGTTTGAGTAAGAATATAAATTGTCAAGTATTTTGTTATCTAAAACTAATCCTTCCTGTGGATTCAATATTTGAGACTTAATCAAAAAGTTTTATATTACTTGATAACGATACGCATACTTGCATAATATCCCATATTGAAATACTATAAATATAATCGCATACATTGCATTTTACATCTCTATATATAGAAAGTCAGGATCAGTAGCGGATTTGAAACCCTCCCAACTCTACTGACCATTTAATTAATCTTTTTTCAGCTTCTGAATTTTGTAGGATATTAAAATGCGATGTATTGAGCAGTGTATACTTCTACTTGGGTAATGCCCACTTTGTTGACTTTTATTATGGTGAAGGATGTCACAATTCCTTTGACGTTTGTGGTTTCTCTGCTGTGAGGATTGATTGGTGCTTTCCAACATTTTTTTGCGCTTTCCCCTAAATTGCTTGAATTGCTCTTTGTGTGCACTAATAGCATTGTGTGCAATGATTTTGACCTCAACATTGTGGATAAGGTCTGAGTGGCCTATCTCTTGCATCAGTGAAAAGTTAAAAGGTCTTTGGTGGAGCGCCAAGAGGAAGACCCTCTCAAAAAACTCAAAATCCACTCTAAGAATCTGAAGGGCTCCAGTGGAGAATCTGCCAAAGTAATACTTGAGGAACTCTCCCTTATTTTGACATATTGTCAAGAGATGGGATGAATCATTGATGATTTTTTGGTTCACCATGAACTGCTCCACAAATAGTCAGGAAAGCTTATTAAAGGTGTTGATAGTGCCTGACAAAATAGTGTAGAACCAAGTGCGAGCTTGACCCTTGTGAGTGGTCAAGACTACTTGACATAAAATCACATCAGATGCCCATTAAATGTGCATGATGGTTAAATAGTGGTCAACATGCTCATAATGTTCGGGAGTTTGAAGCATATTTGGATTGGGTGCTGGAAAACCACCTCCACTAAAGAAGAGGATTATTATAAATTTAGGCGAGTGGGGAAGCAATCCCTATTCCTTAGAGGGAACACTTCTTGGACAAGGTTTTGTAGAACATCATTAGGAACGAGAGCAAGGTGTGATGGTGCTAGGTGTGCCGCGTGAAACAGATGAGTAAAATTTGCAGTTTCCATAAGGTTAGCATCTCAATTTGATAGGGGAAAGGTTTCCTCATAGTAAAATGACCCAGCACGAGTATTTTCGAGCTGCACATTTCAGTACAACTGCTGAATTGGTGGCAAGTAAGCTCCATCAAATAGTGGTTGTCGAGCCCGCGTAGATGCTGTAGAATCTCCTGTTGAGATTCCCTTACCCTGCTTACTTGATTTTCCAGAAAAGGAATTGATGCCCCTTTGCTTGTAGGGTGATGCCTTCCAAGGTGAGAAGATGCCGAGGCTTGATGCCCTTGACTCTGTGGCTGGCCTCTAGAATGATAGGTGTTGGAGTGGGATGCTATGTGATTGCAAGTGTTGCGTTTGGTGACTATGCAACAAGTTTCACAAGTACTTTAGTGGTGTGATTGCACGCTTCTCACAGACGACGCCAAATTGATCCATGCAAGAAAATTCACGATGGTGAATTGTTTGATCAACATATTATCATTGCACGAGAATCAAATATACACTTGGATAATATAATGATGGGCAGAAACATCAGAAGATTTTTACATGAAAAACCTAGAAAAGAGAAAGATAATGAGGTTTGACCAATTTGAAGAAATTCACTATAAGTTGGTAATTACATATATAACCTCTGTCCCAATAGTGGGAAAGAGTTACGTAGTCTCTGTGGCTAGAATGTCGGTGCACATATCAACTTGTTGCCTCGCGGTAGGGAGCCGACGATCGCAACACCCCATGGCGGCAGTGGCGACTAGAGGTGATTGTGACTAAAGATGGAGGCGACGTCAGCCGGAAGAGACGATGGTGGTGTCAGCCGGAAGAGGCAGCGATGGCCACAGGAGGCGTTGGCTGTATCGTCGGTGTAGAAGTGATGTTGGACTTCAACTTCTTTTTTAAGTTTCAGTCTTATTCAGGTTTCAAGCTCTAGGGTAGGATTTTATTTATAGAGTCCCGGTTGTAAGAATCCGAATCACTCTGATCGAACGACACTACGAGATTCCCTCGATCATACTGTATTTGATGAACATTTGAATGTCTTAACAAGAATTGAACGATTTTAAGCTCATTAAATTTGTTTTTCTAAGACACTCGAGGCAACTATAAGCTCAATAGATTTGACATTATTTGTCTTTTTAAATATGTTCGAGAAGCTTCTACAAGTGGTTTAATGACTTGATCGGGTTTTGATTTGGTTTGGATTTGACCAATTTTGGTACTATTGGGCCCGTCTCATCAAGCCGATTAGTTTAACTGTAAGTTTTCTAAAAATAAAGTTGTGGATGACGTTTAACTTAAATTTAAATGTCTCTTACTCAAACTATAGTTCTGAGATATGAATCATGCTTCTGGATTCATGTCATATGATAATTTTATTGATGTCATAGAAACTATATTTTTAAAATGAAAATAACTTTTTATGCATAAGTTTATGAGAACAAAGTATTTTGAATGTAAATATCAAATATGAGGTGTTAAATCTATAAATACATCAGTATTATGTATCTAAATTTACCCAATTCACTTTCTTATATTTAGTTTTCATTTATAATACTTTCACTGTTCTGCGTACCAAGCCCCGGGCTCAAGATTTTATAATTGGGGCAACTATACAGAGCACCCGTTGAGTTTTAAATGCAGGAGTAACTATTTTAAGATATTTCAAATATCCTTAAAATTTTTTTGATAATTTTAAATATTTTTTGATATGATAAATTTATGTATGAAAATATGTATTTAATTTTTTAAACATAAATGATAGTGATCGTTTGGAAAAAATATTACATCAGGATTCTGCATGTAAAGTTACATGCGGAGACCAATAAAATCACGCTACAAGGAAATATTACCGGTAACCCAAGTAACACCGGAGAATATTCACCCGTGTTATTCAGGTGTTTTTGTATGTTATTCATGTGTCCTTGTATTCTGGGAATATTCCTGGTGTTAAAATAACACAATAACACATCAATAATACTTGAATAACACACAATAACACTTGAATAATACGGGAGAAATATTCCTCTGTGTTACCAGATCCGTTTTTTTTTCTCACCTTCACATGCGGCATGATTTCATTACGTGCAGAGTCCTGGTGTAATATTTTTTCGATCGTTTGTATGTGATTTTTGAAATTTGATGCACTGAATTCAAATATTAAAATTTGGGGTTTGGAATGCAAATACGGATTATGTTCGTGTCGCACTTCTGTAAAATCAAAATTTATCGCTGGGCAACCCGTTAAAAACGCCAAATTAAACCGTTTGCCTTCCGAAGTATTAAATACCGTCCGGCCGATTTCTCCATTTATACCATGGGGTCCGCTGCTATTACTCTTCCCGGAGCAATTGACTGAGCCATCTCTTACGCTCCTCGTCTTGAATTTTCGACGACTAGATCTCCTGTTTTTTACGTACGTCTCCTGCCATTTTAAACTGTTACCCATCAAATCTTCTTCGGTAACATCGATTTTTTCCGGGAATTTCAGTTGATTGTATGGTTATTTCCGATTTCTCGTAGAAATCAGGAGCGAAGACTCGAGGGCACGGTCTTGGAGTTGGAGAGAGTGAAACGGTGGTTTTTGTGCGAGTTATATCGCTTCTGTGCGGGCTAAAAGGATTGCATTTCTGAGAAGAGATGGGGTTTATATCGGGATTGGTGATGGGGACTTTGGTGGGGATTGCACTGGTCGCTGGCTGGAGCCGCATGATGATGCACCGGAGCACCAAGAGGATAAGTAAGGTCAGCGAAAACACCGTTTGTAATTTTTAGATTTTTTTTCTGATGTTTGAACTTTGGCAATGTTAGATGTTAGTAGTTGTTATTTGCCTCTAATTTGCAAGGACGGCGGTTGTTATCGTATCTATCGGTTTTGGTGTGTGGTTGGGGCACGGATTACTCTAAAACAAGAATGCCTAAACTTTATGTGTACTTTGCTGTTTACAATCAAGTAGAGGAGAAGCCATATGCCTTGTGATGCCTCCTGTGGTATCTTTATGGCTTCGACGCTTTATGCACTTTCGATCGCTCCCTCTCTTCCCTGGTTCTTGTTCTTAGGTTAATCTCTATTTTTGCAAGTCACCTGATCCCAAATATTGAAATATTGAGGTGAGGGACATTTTTATGTATTTGAGTGCGTTTATATGTTACTTAGGTTTATAATGAAAATTTATATTTTGTATTTGTTGAATTCTTTTAGGACGTAGGGTCTGTACTGTTCTTGAGTTCATATAACCCGGTAAAGACCCTGTATTTAGGAGGAAGGTGCAAAGAAAGGTGATACAAGGATTTCTGCTTCCCTGTAATGTGTGTGTGTGTGTGTGTGAGAGAGAGAGAGAGAGAGAGAGAGAGAGAGAGAGTGTGTCAAACCCTTTTGGAGATCCTTGAAAGAGGAAAAAAGGAAGGAATCCCTCTACGAGCCCTTCTCACCTCTTTTTATTTATAAGAGAAAAAAAATATAAAATTATATTCCGCAAGATACAACATCTGTCTGATTTATCTCAGTGAAAAGATTGAGATGCGAGTGTCAGGTGGTGCCATAAGGGAAGATTGACACATATCCTTATGTGTATGATGTTATTCCCCAATGGTTTGTGTTGATTCGACTATATTAACAAGTAGAAACCACATTATTAGGTGTGCTCAGTTCGACCACATCGGTAGGTTGGCTCAATTCGACCATTTAGACATGTAGGCTCAGTTCGACCATTACGGTAGGTGGGCTCAGTTCGACCACTTCGGTAGGTTGGATTAGTTCGACCACTTCTTTACTTGGTTCAGTTTGAACCAATTTGAGGCTCAGGTCAAAAATAACTGTACCTTCGGATATGGGCCTCTAGAGCCCATAAGGTTTTTTTATGAAGTATTCCTGAAAAGCCTTGTTAGATTATATGACTGTATTTGGAGATATTGTATATATGCCACGTTAGCCTATTAGTTGAGGGCTTAGTCTTTCAAACAAGATGGCCATGGGTTCAAAGCCTTGCATATTCAGTACATGTATGTGTTTGTGACTGATTCACTCAAATTTAAAAAAGAATGATTTATATTTTGTGCCGGTGCAAAATACATGATTCTCATGTCAATTAATTTTGGTTAACGGCAGTGGAAGTGATCTGTAGACATGCAAATTATGTTTTATTATTAAATCAGACAATCTACCTCTATCTCAAGTCCATGTGTGTATACAAGTAAGCCTCAGTTTGTTTCATTCTTTTTTTACACAGTAGAAATCTATATTGCAAACAAATAAAAATATTTTACATGAAAGTTTTGTTAAATTTTATCAATGATGTGGCTATATTGATTTTCTCTTTTTAAAATTTCGGTTTCTGATTTGCCATCAGAAAAAGTGCCAGTGAAATATAAATGTATCATGTGAATCTTGTTTTATTATTCATCAGAAACTGTCTCTTTTGATCCGCATGAGTAGAGAAGTAATGAACATTTAGTTTTACAGTTTATTCCCACAATGAATATCTGTTTTGCAAATATATAGTAGTTTTTTAATATGAAAATGAAATTTCAATGTTTTCAATGGATCTAGCTTATTAAAATTTTTTTTTTCTTGCGTATGATTTGGCATAAAAGAGTGATGTTGGATATAATCAGGTGTGCTTGAACGTTATGTCCTGCAGTCTCTTCTTTAGGAAGAAATAAGTAGTGGGCAAAATCTGATCTTTATTATGTGTTGGAAATTTTAATGCAAAGCTAACCACAGTAATAGACTAATCAGGTAATTAAGGTAAGTAAGAACATATATACGTAAAAATATTTAATTTTAGTTGACAGTTGGTTTTCTGATATTTCTTGGTTGGTATAAAGTACATGCAATATTTATTTCTACCTTTATGAGTAATGTATGATAGATGATATTTAATGACTGCATTTTAAACATAAAGATGCATTAGGAAAGATAGCACGAGCATGTTTATCTGTGATTTATATTACAATTAGTTTCTAGGTGTACCACGTTATCAAATATTTTTCTCTACTTGAATGATGAACTTCTATAAAATAGCTTATTCTTGTTTTCTTGTTCAGGCAGTTGATATAAAAATTTTGGGATCTCTTAATAGGGATGACTTGAGAAAACTCTGTGGCGATAAGTTTCCTGAATGGATATCATTTCCTGCATTTGAGCAGGTACTTTGTAACAAGAACTCAACTTTATACCATTGTTATGCATGGTTGCAATTCCATGCGTGTTACTCAAAATTTAATGGCAGTTTAATTTGTATTCATCTTTTGTTAAATTATTATGTCTTTCTTTATCGGTACTTCAATTTCATTTTTTTCTTTGTTAATTATTTGTTACATGGAATGGGCAATGGTTGTAGACCCTTACATTGCCTTCACTTTTGTCTCTTGTGCTAAATGGCGTGAGAAGAAGTTAAATTAGGAGCCATTGAAAAGTTTCAATTATTGGTATGGACACCATTGGTTTGGAATATGAACCAAGTTATCTTTTTTTTTTGTCTTGATTTTTATTGAAAATAAGTTGATTGAAAATAGCCTTAGGTGGTTTGGACTTTCATAATGAAGGGCAGCAAATATTTTTGTTAAATAAGTGATAAACTTAGTGTCAGATGATTAGGAAGAAAATGTTAGACCTAATTAAATGGAGAGAAACTATTCAAAATGAGTTTTGGAAAATTGGCTTCACGCCTAAAATGACACTTAACAAGAATAAAAGGAAAATGATGATGACCCCAACTGGTTGGGTTAAGGCTAAGGATGATGATAATGATTGCCAGAGTTGTTGTCACTGCAAATTTGATGAAAATGAAAATTTTTAATTAAAGATTCTAAACATATTCTCAATAAGATTTAAATGGAAGAGGCAGTCCTTTGACGTAACCCAGAGGCTGATTTAGGTAATTTAATTGGCAATTGTTTCTTGTATCCACTGATTACCTTACATATCTATTTTTTAAGTTTCTTAGGGATTTAGTTTTTATAATTTAGATAATAATTTAAATTTTTATGTTGGTTTATTTATCCTTTTCTTTCCAATGATTTCATTATGTCTTGTTCCATGCAGGTGAAGTGGCTAAATAAACAGCTGAGCAAACTATGGCCATTTATTGCTGAAGTATGCTTTAATTCCTTCTGCAGAATTTTCATGAAGTTAAATTAAGTTCGAGGAGATGATAAATTTCTTGGAGGGTTTACAATATCAACATGCATTCTGTAATCTAAGACAATTTGTAGCCGTCACTATTTAATTTCATTAATTGATATACTTTCATCACTTTCCTTTAGTTTGTCACGTCTTATTCCCATGCATTATACCATGCTTGCTTGTAATCATTGTTATTGGAACAAACTTTTCTATTTTTTAATCCTAAAGAAATGTTGGAACGTAGGAATGAATTTGATCTTCAACATTGCCCTTAGCTGTGTGAAGATGTGCTTGATATAATTTCTTTGTGACGATCATTGGACATCGAGATTATACTTCTATTTAACTTTTTAAATCTGTGAAAATTCTTCAAAACTAAACATTTTGTGCAATTTTTTGTAATTCTTGGCACTTGCTCATTTTATTTATTCATTTATATCTTAACCTGTTGGATATATTCCTATATATTTTACTTCATCATGGGATATTGGCATAGACTTTAATACTTGATGAAGTATTTTAATGTTCAGTCTTCACATTTGGCCTTTATGGTGATCTTTTCTGTTTATGTTCCTTGATTAGGCTGCCACTGTTGTTGTTAAAGATTCTGTTGAACCGCTACTCGATGACTATCGTCCTCCAGGAATAACCTCATTGAGGTTCAGCAAATTTTCTCTTGGAACCGTGCCACCCAAGATTGAAGGTTTGTGCTTTTGTCAATATTTAAATGTGCTTCTCTGTGATAATATCAGTTGATTAATCTTCTACTTTGTAGATGACACTGTTGTTTGATAATGAGCTGTGAGGGAATGAGTAAGTTATATGTGATCATCACTTAAGAGTCCTCATTGGTGCAGAATCCACCCTTCAGTTGTATGATCCTCTAGTATTAGTTCATCAGATAATAGAAAACTTCAATCATGCTATTGATATTTTGAAAATTTTATGAGATGATAATTCACACAGATTATGATAGTCATGCAACTTGGTATTGTGCAAACCAAAGAATTATAGTTACTTTTTTGCTCTAGTTATAAGTTTTTCTGGTTGCTTCATAAAGGGCTTATTTACTTTGGTATAGTTTTTGCGTCAATAATCAGATGACCATCAGGCCAATCAAAGTCATCTTCTAATTTAAAATTTGGGAAGAGGCTTGAACTTGTTACAAGTGCTTCATTTGGTGAAAATATGCTGATGGGGCTGATGCAATGGTAAGTTGCAATTTTAATGTGAGCTATTTGAGTAGCATTTTTAGAACCTCTTTCCTAATTCGAGCATGCACATGTCCAAACAAAAAAGTTCACTAATCTAGAGATCAGATGAGGACCAAATTTCTTTCATTTTGCAATCTTCATGTTCGTAACCAAGTGAAACATCATATTAGAGAAAGCCTTATTTTAGTTATTCAACGGACTATGCTATGGTAATCTGCAGACATGTTGTTTATGTAGCGTACTGTGCATAATATCTATGAAATGCAACCCACCCTTCAACAAATAATGGCCTTTCATTTCCCTCTCTATCATTTACTTCATTTTCTTTTGGTCATTTAACTTTTCATCTGTTTCCATCCGTCAGTGTATAGCACTACTCTTCTTCCTTGTCCTTTTTGTGCTTTGTGGAACCTCTTTATTTAAGAAGTTCCTTAAGAAAAAATCTTGTTTGTGAACTATTAAGAGGCCAAAAATTTCATGAATGAAAAATATAGTATGAGGGCAGGCTATTAATCCTTTTGTTATGAGCGTATTCATTGTTTCTCAACAGCTTGGGTTTAAAGGCAAGTGATCTATAAAAAATTGAAAGTTGATAAATATTAAATGGTACATTATCACTTTATTTGGTTTGCTAAAAAGAAAAGTGAGATGAAGTATCGTCTCCTTTCATTTTTTCAGCTTTTAGTGGTAACTGCACATGCCTTTGGTTATCTTTTGTGTTGTTTAGATTGCTTCTAGTGGGGGTTTTCATATAGAATTGGTTTGTGTTTGATATGAGAAATGCTTTTCATCATCTATGAAAGCAATAGTTAATGAGTTGGTCTTCATATTGTACCATCCGAGTGTTGACCTCATTTTTGAGGTCATTTCCTTTTCTAGGGTCTTAGGATATAGCTCTAGGAGTTCCTATTGACCGTCTTAGAAAACTAGAATTGAAACTCACCATTCTAGAAATTNCACGCCATACATCTCATAGCAGTATCAGTGTTGTCAAACCGAACTGCCTACAGATTGAGACCTGCGAAGTACGAGAAGTTGCAGTGACAGGAACAAGATCTCTTCGCGAGAGAGTTGGTTAGAAAGAGTACTAGCCCATGTGTTGTCCCTACCATGATGCTACCCAAGAAAGGCGGTTTATGGCAGATGTGCAGTGACAACAAGGCCATCAACAAGATTTCCATCAATTACTGGTTTCTCATGCCTCGCCTGAACCAGCTCTTGGATCAGTTGCACGGAGCCACCATCATCTCCAAGATCGACTTAGGCACTGGGTATCACCAAATGCGATGATGCTAAGAGAGGAGTGGAAGACCGCTTTCAACACATGGGATGGTTTATACGGGTGGATAGTTATGCCCTTCAAATTGTCAAACACGCCCAATACTTTTATGAGGTTGATAAATCAAGTATTCCAGACCCACACACTAGGAAATTTGTGGCGATATACTGTGAAGACATTATGATATACAACCGATTCGAGAAGGAACACTTACAACACCTGAGGGAACTATTGGAGGTGTTGCTAGAAGAAAAGTTAGATGCCCATCCAAAGAAATGTCACTTTATGATGACCCAGGTATATTTTTTGGGTTTGTGTCTAATGCAGACACTTAGATGAATCCTACAAAGATCGAGACTATTGTGAGCATTTTCTGGGACTAGTATCATTTTACATGCGATTCAACAGGAGCTTCAATATCATCGGTGGCCCTCTGACAAAACTTTTGAAGAGAGAATTTCGAATGGACAAAGTCAGCTCAAAATAGTTTCAATGCACTCAAGGAGAAGGTGACCCAGACACCAGTCTTGGAAATACTAGATTTCAACCAACTATTAGAGGTAGTATAATGCATTTTGCGTGGGGATAGTGTTGACCTCATTTTTGTGAGGTCTTGTCTTCTCCTCCTTAGAGCCTAGGTTCTAGTTCTAGGAGTTCCTATTCACCATCTTAGAAAACTAGAATTGAGACTCACCCTTTTAGAAAATTCTAGCCAATTCCTATTTTTCTTTGATGTCTAGCATCTTTGGCACAAGACCATCGTCTTATGAACGAGCGGTTATGGGCTATTTTGCGAAGATTCAAGGGAAATGTTCCAAATAGGACTTCAAGCCTTCGGAAGACATCGTCACGACTCTTTTTCGTCACATACACACATCAAATACACAAAGTTCACAAAATTGCACGAAATCGGACTTCAATTAAGCCTAAAGGACGAGCGAAAATGCGAACTTCTCAAGATGACCTCCGATGACAAATTGGACTGCACCAACGCATCCGAGATACCCATTTTGGTAGGAAAGGACACCCATATTGCCATATTTTCGACACGAGAAAATTGGCATGCAAATCAGTGAATTCGTCAAAGCGACCTCTGACGGCGAAATAAACTGTGCCGGAGCGTCCGGAATGTCGAAATTACCTAAGGAGGACATCCATTTTTTTTGCTAGGGCGCCGCACATGGATAAATCATATGAAATTTGATATATATATAATTCTCTTCACTTTATTTCCTTTAAAACCTAAATCCCTAAATCGCTCCTTCACCTTCGCAAGCCGGCCCGAGCCTTCCTTCACATTCGCAAGGCCGGCCAGAGCTTCCCTCTCCGATCGCAAACCCTAGCCGAACCGACATAGGAGATCGCGAAGATTCGGCCTGCGGCCCTGCGAAAGGCTTCAACCTGCTCCCACGCCTCTGCGATCCTCGGCGTCACCTCCTCACGTGAGGTTTGTCGCCTCTCTTGGCTCGGCTCACAGCCCAGGTGAGCGATAGTGTTCCTCCTCCTCCCTCTCCTGCTATAAAAACCCCATTTCGGGGAGATCTTGGGGCTGGCCGAAATTTCTTCGGAGAGGGTGGAGGTGCTGCCAAAATCTCTTCTAAATCTCCTTAGTTCGATTTTCGATTTTTCTTGCTCTGTTCATCTCGTGTGCTTGAGCCCTTTTGGAAGTGTTGTGGAGAAAAATTTGTGAAGTTTTCGGGGCCGAAAATTTTAAAGAAGGGGGAAATGCTGCTGGATTTTTGTGGCTTGTTGGGTTTCTTGCTGGTTCACTTGATACCTTTGCTTGGTTGCTTGGTTGCCTGGTTCCTTGCTTGGCCATTAACATTTTAGGTGGAAGTTTTGATAGAAGAAGGCGTTACAGAAGTGTTTTTCTGGGTTTATTCTTGCATTTATTTTGGATTTGCGCCAAGAGGTAGCCTCTTTTCTTCTCTTACACACTCAGTAACATTGCTGTCTTTATTGCAAAATATTGAACTATGACAGATAAGATTCTTGAGGCAATACTGGAGTAATTAGCGTTGCTGTCAATGCTTCATGGTCATCTTCCCTTACTATTTCATATTAACCATGAAAGCTACTGGAATGATTTTTTTTTCCTAAAGAGTTGATTCATGCATATCAGCTAAGCTGGTCTAGATCTTTGATTTGGTTGCTTGGGTAATATGAGAAGTACACATACATGCCACTTTATTCTTTATACATGTTCCACTCAATTCTTTACATACATACTTCTCAATTGCTATGTATTTGCAAAATCTGAAATATTTGGGCTATGTATTTGCAAAATCTGAAATATTTGGGTGGCGTATTTGTAAAATCTGAAATATTCGGGTGGTATATTTGCAAAAATCTGAGCATTAGTAAAACATTTTAAAAATGCACTTTTATTCCTTACAAATGTCTATGGCAAGCATAATTGGGCTTATTTTTGTTCCTATTCGTTGCGCTCCGCTGTTGGAACATATGCTGAAATATTTCTTAATGTTGGAAATTATATTTGGGGCTTATCTTGCTTCTTTCGTTACACCGTTTGTTGAAATATATGCTGGATTTCATTTTTAAATGCTAGAAATTATGTTTGGGGGCTCATATCTCACTGCTCTTGCTGCCCCTTGTTGAAATACATGCTGGATGTCATTTTTAAATGCTAGAAATTATGTTTGGGGGCTCATATCTCACTGCTCTTGCTGCCCCTTGTTGAAATACATGCTGGATGTCATTTTTTAAATGCTAGAAATTATGTTTGGGGACTCATATCTCACTGCTCTTGCTGCCCCTTGTTGAAATATATGCTGGATTTGAGTCTTGGTTTTGGGATGATGCCTTAGCCGTGAGCTTCATATTCATTTAACTGGATTTGATTTTTGGTTTTGGGTTGATGCCTTAACCGTGAGCTTCCTATTCATTTAGCTAGATTTGATTTTTGGTTTTGGGTTGTTGTCTTACCCGTGAGCTTTTGATTAAAATTGAAGTTGAAAGACTTTGATAATGGTATGATTTTTAGAGGTATAGAAAGATGTTCCCTATGGATTGTTACCTNATTTTGAGTTTGATATAAATTGAAGTCATGTTGGGTTTGGAAATCCATAAAAGCGCCACTTGAAAAGGATATACTTCTCGGGATTGATCCGATCATTTTCTTTTTAACAAATTTAAATGTTTTAGACCGAAACATTCATGAGTTTTATTGATTTTAAATTTGGTTTTAAAAATGGATCGGTCTCATTTTCGTTTATTTTATTTTATTTTATTTTTAACGGTANTTAACGAATTTAAATGTTTTAGACCGATACATCCATGAGATTTATTGATTTAACTTGGTTTTAAAAAAAAATGGATCGGTCTACTTTTTCGTTCGTTTTATTTTTTTTTTTTTAACGGTCAAGTTAAAAATGAGAATTTTCGATTTAAATAAATTCAGAAATAATTTATAATCTCAAGAAAAATAGGAGGGAAAGAGAAGATGAAAGAATTGAAATTGAAATTTGAATTTTTGGGATGATGCATNTAAATAAATTCAGAAATGATTTATAATCTCAAGGAAAATAGGAGGGAAAGAGAAGATGAGAGAATTGAAATTCAAATTTGAATTTTTGGGATGATACAATCTAAAGAGAAGATAGGATAGCGAACAATCCACATTTTCTTTTACATAAGGAAAAATAAATTGCAAATTGGAAAACTAGTTGAAATCGGAAGAAATGAGAATTTAGATAACGATTGAGAGATTAGTGGACTTACACTTAGATCCCTTAAGCTTTGAATCAATTTCAAATCCAATTCCTTTAACTAGNACTTACTCTTAGATCCTTTAAGCTTTGAATCAATTTAAAATCCAATCCCTTTAACTAGGATTGAAGCACAACTCACAACTCTTTTGCCAAAATTATGAGTTTTCCCCTAGGTTTTAGGAGTTCGATAGCAAGCTAAGTTGGATCTATAGATGTTTGAGGGTTAGTGGAAAGACACTTAATTGAGATTAGACACTTTAGGATACTTCAAGTTTAACCTAAAGTGCAGGCATCTTAGATTTTAGAAGCACAACCTAAGAGACAGTTTATCATCATAATCCAAACATCTAACCTCAGTTTAAAAGATAAGTAGGACACTAGGCATGAGGGTANAAATGACCCTAAGAAATCCAAACATCTAACCTCAGATTAGAAGATAGGTGGGACACTAGGCACGAGAGTGCATTAGATTGCGACTCATGACTGATTTAATTAAATCAAATAATGAAATTTTTACCTTAACTTGACCAAAACTGTCCTACATTCAAATCCTCCTGGCAATTGGGGACATTTCAATATCACATATAAATTTTCTATTCTTGGTTCTTTATATGTGGTATGATATTTCATTTTATTTGTTTATCTTTTCTCTGCGATTTACCTATTTTTGTTAAGTCTTTTTCAGGTCATACTTCCCTCTTTTACATAATAACTAAATTTAAAAGAGCAATGAACCTCTCAAGTGTACAGGTTTAATTTACATTACAGCATTTTTTTTTAAAAACATGTTACATTGTTTTCATAGTCTGTTATTCTGCTTCCCTAGCATGTTTTGTTCTTCTCTCAGCATGTTTTATTGTATTTTCTCTTTACTATATAGTGCATTGTTATCTTTTCTTTCACGCTGCATGCTTAGTTACTTTGATACACTATGCCTTAGTTTAGGATAACCTAGTGGTTATGAGCATGCTCAAAACTAAAACTAAACCAGGAGGTGCCACTACGAGTTTGGAGCGAACATCGTGGGCAGCGCGACGAGGAACAATTTCCAGGTGGATCTGCAGCAACGAAACATCTTCACTTCACATGAACATTTTCACAACACTATACACTTTCCTTAGTTTAAGTAACAGCCCATAGGATCATTTCTTTAGGCTTTTTGCACAACTCTGTTGTGTAATTATAAGTCCTAATATTTTAGGATTCCGAAGTTACCGTACGATACGGTGTAAATCCTTCTGTCTTTTAGGCTATTTGCACAGTCTGACATTGTGCAAACATAAGTCCTAAATCTTAAATAATTTGCAGGATTGAAATATCAAATAAACATCATTTCAAAGACATAAAACCGAACAATAGGATAGTTGGGACATCTCTGGGGTTTATCCTAGATCTGTGATGTCCCCTACTCTTCTTCCCTTTGGATTCCTTAAATAATTGTTCCTATATTGAGCCATTCCTATTTGATTTTCCCATGTCCAATCGTGAAAACCTAAACTTTGAAATCTTGAAAGTAAAACCACCTGATCTTAATCGAGAGTTTTCTTAAATGACTCCCAGTTATTTAAGATATAATTAACTATAGGGGCTTCCCTCTATAGGGAACCAGGAACCCAGATAAAATAAACCTTATCTAATTCTCGTATTAGGTAACGGAACTTGTCGGACCGAACGGATGTCACAAATTCTTTAGTCTAGGCGATTGAACCCTATTACAAGTGATATTTATCCTTCGGGATAAGTGTTTTACTTGTAGTATCGTATTCATTCGTCTAAGCTATTTAAAAATGTGAGACCTGTTCGGCTTCACCTATTTTAAATTAAAATATTACTTTTAAAAAAAAAAAAAGGATCATATTCATATTTTAATTATTTTGAAAATCACAAAATTATTACTTTTTTCCAAATCATAAA
>JXCR01071230.1:0-11782 GCA_002079205.1 Phalaenopsis hybrid cultivar | reverse complement strand
TTATATATATATATATATATATATATATATATATATATATATGTATATATATTCTTGGAACTGAGTTTATAATCATTTCGTGGCTATTGTCATGAAAAAGGCTTAGAATTCTAAAACGTATGGTTTATACCATGTGAAACTTGGTCGGGCTACATTGGCCAACTCCTGGTTTAAATATATTCTTCAGCCAAACTAATGACCGAATCCTTTCATCTTTGAAGCAAGATTTTGAAGAAAGTCTTGCTCCTACTCAAGGGAATGAATTGGAATGGACTTTGAGTTCAAAGTACATATAATATAAAAATATTGTTTCTACTGGGGATTGCTCATGTATTAGATAATTTATTACTCTACCGTCGCATATATNTATATATATATATATATATATATATATATATATATATATATATATATATGTATATATATTCTTGGAACTGAGTTTATAATCATTTCGTGGCTATTGTCATGAAAAAGGCTTAGAATTCTAAAACGTACAGTTTATACCATGTGAAACTTGGTCGGGCTACATTGGCCAACTCCTTCTTTAAATATATTATTCAGCCAAACTAATGACCGAATCCTTTTATCTTTGAAGCAAGATCTTGAAGAAAATCTTGCTCCTACTCAAGGGAATGAATTGGAATGGACTTGAGTTCAAAGTACATATAATAGAAAAATATTGTTTCTACTGCAGATTGCTCATGTATTAGATAATTTATTACTCTACCGCCGCATATATGTATATACATATACTTGCACAATTAAAATAAGCAAACTTTTGTTCACTTTTGAGAGTTGAAGACCTAAATTCAAACAATAGAAGTTGCAATCATAATTCAGAAATTAAATATTTCAGAGACATTGGAAGTCAGGGAGTCATTACAACTGACCAAAGCATGCGCAGAACTTGAGAAAACGCGGCCGCTCGTCTTGTTTCCATGCGCGTGTTTGTTTCCGACGACGCCTCAAGATTCTAATGCGTTGCTTATTTCCCAAGCTTTTGGATTTTTGACTCCAAATTGTTAGCGATTAACGGTTGGGTTGAGAAGTACACGTTCAAGGTCCACTGTTGCTTCTGCTATTGAAGGAAAACTTTTGAGGTATTTTGAATGGTNGCTTTTGGATTTTTGACTCCAAATTGTTAGCGATTAACGGTTGGGTTGAGAAGTACACGTTCAAGGTCCACTTTTGCTTCTGCTATTGAAGGAAAACTTTTGAGGTATTTTGAATGGACTTATTTTACTTTTGGGGCATTTACATGCCTACCACCTAATTCTTATATATCTAACACTTACATTTCACTTTTTTTACATTAATACCATTAAAATATTTCATATCACATAAAAATATGTGTATTTTAAGTTTAAGAAAGATGAAAAATACACAATTTTGAATATAGATAAAGTGATATACATGTAAGAATTTAAGTTTAGGTGTTAGCTATATATATATATATACATTGTGTATTTATGTAAATCTTTTTATTATTATTATGATTTTTTGTTACAAACTTCTTGGGCTAGTAAATTTGGCCTCTCTGGAACAGAGGTGGAACCAAAACGTGGAATGTGCTAGGGCAACAAAGAACAAACTAATATTTTAAGAGGGGCAAAATTGATATTTCAGGAAGGATAATTGATTAACTTGCCCTCCCATATAAGTAAAAATATAAATATGAGGGGGCCAATTGCCCCCCTGAACCCTACTTAGGACCAACCCTGATCTAGAAGTGATTTGAATTTTTTGACAAGCGCCTGGCTACAAGCCAGGTTCGCACGCTTGCTACATAGCTAGTCACATAGAATGTAAATCATGTGTTTCTAGGTAATTATATAGCCAAATTTGTATAATGTTCTTGGCCAATATTATGTTGTTGATATTAAGTATCGCCTACAAAGAATGTGTTATTGAACGAGACAAGAATTTTTGTTCGATCATTAAAGAAAATGAGAGAGAGAGTGTGTGCGTCTCTGTTTGTAATATAATAAAAGATTTACCTACATAACATTCAATTCTCAATGCTTATGTATTTACCAACCTAAGGTTTAAATTTCAATTTTCACATACATTTTGTCTTATATATAAAAAGTTGTATTTCACTTTTTAAAAGTAGAACGATGATATTTGTTTTATGTGATATTTTATGATTAAATTACGCTTAATCAGAACTGATGGTCCTAGATGGAACACATGTCAAATAATCAACCCCAACGAGCTCAAAGAAATCTCAACTGATACAAAACAAATTATTTGGTTGATCGAGCTGAGATGGTCGACCGAGCTGAGATGGTCGACCGAACAAGCAAATGAATGACTCACCAGCATAGGAGCGAGCGGACCAACACATCAAAAAGAAGTGATTCAGCGAACATAATAACAATCTCGATGATTATTGTGGATAGCCGACTCAACTCGGTACTAATATTTCATAACGTAACTTTCATTTACTACAAATTTACGAACATTAACATGTAAACATGTAAAAGTGACTTTGATCGAGAAGTCACAAGGGATTACTGTCTTTTCCACATTTCTCTTTTTCCCGCTTTTTACATTCTATTCTTCAACTGTGACCGGGGACAAATCTCGTTTCAACAAATATGAAAGACTTGAGTGGTATAAGAAAGTAAAATTGATGTGTTAGATATGTAAATACATCGGAATCGAATGTTATGAATGTAAATGCCCCCATTATGATATGTGTACAAGCTAAATTTTCTCTCAAATTAAAACTTTCCAAAATTCTTATGGAAATCTCTTTCTGAACTAAACCTCAAGTGTTCTTCAAGCCGTTAAGTTGGGTTCTTCTAATCATCCTGCATTGTGTCAACCATAAGTTCATGAAAAATAAAGTTCTATGATTTTTAAATAAAATTTTGAAATTTATTGCCCAAATAGTTTAGTGGCTTGAGTCATAAAATTGTGCTGAAATGTGATTGATAAGAATACTTTTCTATTAATTGTTATTAATTAATTAATGATTACTTGTATTATATTTAGGGGTGTAAACGATCGTTTATATTTCGAGCTCAAAAAGTGTGTTCGTGTTCGGCTCGTTTGCTTAAGGAGCCGAACACGAGCTGTTTACGAACAAAAAGTCCTTTTAACAACCCTAATCATGTAGTGATAAGACAATAAGGGTTTGAGTAAGATTTAAAAATTATTATTTATATTAAAACATCATTTGAATCTAGTTTAATAATTTTTATTCTATTTTCTTAACCAATATTTTAATTGATTATAAATCTTTGTAGTCTTGTAGTCAACAAAGACTAATTGGGTCCATCTCGGACACTGGGGGGGGTCCCTGCGAATTAGAAAGTTATTTTATAATAACTTAGAAATGAATAAATAGTGATATTTGGTATGAATAAATTATTTCTGCGTAGAAACAATTGTAATTGAATTGCAACAATAATGGGTGTAAAAAAATGATATTGTCATGTTAACCAAAATAGACAACATTGATGAAGTGTCATGAATAGTGATGCATGCTAGAAAAATTTCGGTGATAGAGTGATGATTTATCGTTTTAAGGTTGCGCGGAAATCCAACACACTCTTATAGAAATAAGCAACGAGTAGCGACACTAGAAGTTTTTATGTTGAAAATCCTAAAATGAAAAAAAAAACCACTTGGTATAGCTTAGATGAAATGATCCACTATAAAGTTTTGAGTATGAGTACATTATTCTCTTAAATTAGGGAAAATGAGGTTACAAAGATAATTATTATAAATGTATAACAGTGGTTCTTCGATAATAGTCATATTATGGCTACAATGAATGTATTTCTCGATGATAGTAGGCTGCAAAAGTCGTAGTCAATTGTTATGGAGGCAGTAGTCCGTCGTGAATGCTATAGATGGTGGTTGTAGTGCTAACTTGTCGTATAAACTATATTTGAAAGCCGTGGTAGTAGTTGGCCTTGTGGACTGCAGATGGTTGCTTCAGGAGTGACTGTTAGTCATAAATGCCATGATTAGGAGCAACACGAGCGAGGGACCACATAGGTCGTTGTTGGTCACATAGGTCGTAAGGATGAGTTGTGATGATATTTATAGGTCACGGGGGCTAGAGTCAAGAGCTGCAAAAGTTGTGGAAAACATAGGCTATTTTTTGTCACATATAACATAATCGTGAGATGTGATGATGTCCGTAAACCATGAGGCTGGAGTGGGAGCTACACGAACGAGAGACCACAGAGGCATTGTTGGTTATATAGGTCGTAATGGTGAGTTGTGATGACATCCGTAGACCGATGAGGCCAGAATCAGGAGTTGCAGAAGCTAGGAACCATGTATGTCATTGTTGGTCACATAGGACGTAGTGGTGAGCTGTGATGACGTTCATAGATCGTGGGGGTCAGAGTCAGGAGTTGTAGGAGCTAGAACCATATAGGTCATTATTGGTCATATAGATCATAGTGATGAGTTCTATTGATGTCCTTAAGCTGCACGGGCCGGAGTTGAGAGTTGTAGGAGCTGGGGGACACATAAGTCGTTGTTGGTCACATAAGACATACTTGTGAGCTATGCGATGTCTTTAGGCTGTGTGGGCCAAAGTTGGGAGCTACATGAGCTGAAGATCATGTAGTAATTTTTGACACATATGTCATAGTGGTGTGATGTGACGACATCTGTAGGTCACGAGTGTTGGAGTCGGGAGCTACAATAATGGAGCTTTAGAAGTTCGAAGAAAGTCACCATCTTTGAGGTGAGTTGTGACATAGTCTTCATGAGGTGTCATTACTCCATATTTAAAGTGTACTATTGCACTGTCATCGGGGTGTGTCATTGCACAGGAGTTGACCGGAGGCACTAGAGTTAGCCGAAGGCGCTAGCGACTGAAGTCAGCTGGTAGCAATGACGGCCAGAAGAGTCGGTGGCAACAGTCAGAAAAATCGATGACTGGTAGAGGCAGAGGGCCGAAACAATGGTGAAAGCGGCCCAAGGAGGCAGCATCGTCGACCAGAAGCAGAGGCAACCTGAAGAGGCAGAGGCGGCCCAACATCTAGAAGTTACAACAGCCCGAAGAGACGGTGGCCCGTGGCTGGAGGATGCGACGACGATCAGAAGCAGCTGTAGGGGACCGGAGGCAACGAGCAACGGAGTTGGTATAATGCAGCATCGACCAAAAGTACTAGTTATGAAAGCACTAAAGTACTATGTGCTTTCATAACTAGCACCCAAAATTCAGTTTTTGCATACTTGCCATCTTATCTATGCATGAAAGATGTATTTCATTTTTTCAAGTTAAAATAATGATATTATAGGTGATATAAATTTTTGAGTGGTGGTAATATAAAAACTTAAAATTTAAGTGACATATATATAAATACATCACAATTGGATGGCATGCATGCAAATGCCCCAATANGGAAGCGACGACGATCAGAAGCAGCTGTAGGGGACCGGAGGCAACGAGCAACGGAGTTGGTATAATGCAGCAGCGACCAAAAGTACTAGTTATGAAAGCACTAAGTAATATGTGCTTTCATAACTAGCACCCAAAATTCAGTTTTTACATACTTGTCATCTTATCTATGCATGAAAGATGTATTTCATTTTTTCAAGTTAAAATAATGATATTTTAGGTGATATAAATTTTTGAGTGGTAGTAATATAAAAACTTAAAATTTAAGTGACGTATATATAAATACATAACAATTGGATGGCATGCATGCAAATGCCCCAATAAAATATATTGCATTACATGTTTGGCCAAAACAACAATAAAATATTTTGACCTAATTTAATTTTTAATTCTTCCGAATATTTTGGCGCACTCTTAGCTTATTTTAACCGGGCACCATTGACTCCTCTATGACCAATGTTATTTTCTTAACCTTTTTGTGGGGCCGTGAGAGGTGTGAAAGAGTGAGGGACTCCACCAAATTTTATTGGACTAAATCAAAGTCNTATATATATATATATATATATATATATATATATATAATATACTAATTTTTAAACTTTATAAGAATATCATCAAGATAATTTTGTCTTACGAAAAGTTTTTTTAATCTATTATATTCATTTATTTATATGTTCAAGATCAGTCATCATTAGATTGATTAAAATAAAATTTTTGTTATTTAAGTAAATATTTTAAAAATGAATCTAATAAAGTGCTAATTTAAAAATAATAATATTTCCAGTGCTATGTTTATAATTGCCCCAAAGATATAACCATTAGTAAAACCCCATCCTTTTTTTTTCTTGGAAGATTTACAAACATAGCACTCAATTCTTATGTATTTATATATCTAACACCTAAATTTCAAGTGATATAAATGATTTGGACAATAAAAATATAAAAATTTAAATTTAAGAGTTAGATATGTAAATACATAATAGTTAGGTGGTAAGTGGCATGTAGTTCTTAAAGCCCGAAAGGTCAAAAAGCTCGTGTATCTTCTAACGGTCAAATGCCCCTTCACCAAGAAATCAAATTTGACAAAGAAATGATTTTTTTTTTTTGTGCAAATTTACAGCATCAATGACGACAACGTTCTACTTTCTTTACCCGGAAGGCTTCAACTGTGTTCATGCTCGTGGTTGGAAACCTAAAAAGACTTCCTTTTCTCCTCGCGTTTTTTTTTCTTTCAAAATTCTTCGGAATTGAAAAGTCTACCTGCCCTTCATGGTATTTATAGTGAAAGGTGCAATCTTTCTGAGTGCATTAAACTTCAGAGTGTGTCTGCAAGCTAAGCATTGTCCTCTTCCTCATCATCCGGAGATTGGATTTTGCAGAAGTACGTGTAAGGTACGCAGAAAAGATCCTACTTTTTTGGCCCTTGCTCCTTATTCTTCTTCTTGAAAAAGCTTTCTTTCTAGGTTTGGGGTTAGGTTTTCCATTTTATGGGTTCTGCTAGTTTTTTGTTTGGTTTGCTCCATTGCTAGTTTTGTATAATGCTTTTATGTGTGGGAAGAAGGAACATTAATGACGAGCGGCCTTCAAAAGTTCACATTTTGATTGGATGAACATGCGACTAGTTTATGTTCTGTTTACTGGTCTCTTGATGACTAAATTTTTTATAAAATAAATATTTTTCATTAGGAGTTGTTTTGCAATGATCATCAGCATAAATTAAATGATTTCTTTTATTCAATTCTCTCCTGCAGGAAGCTCACTTTACTGCTACCTCACAAATCAATACATGGCTATTCTTCTTCCGTTCTTACAGAAAATTGTTTGATTTTTTCACAAATTAATCGTTGTTTCGGAAAAAAAAACAAAATCAAATCTTCCGTGCTCAAATTGTCTACTTGATTGGAAAAAACGCCAGGATGACAGTCAGTTCACCAAAGTGTAAAAAAGGCAAATTTGAAATTAAGCTGCTGCCCATTTGTTCCAGCAAGGTTGTTCCTGAAAATTTATTAGGCTTGATCACTTCGGTGCTGCAAAATGATTATAAAAAAACCGAAATTTCATGGAAAAACTTGAATTTGGATGATAATATGTTAAAATCAACTCATGTTGATACTGCAAGAGATCATATTAGACTTCCTGTGTCAGTTTCTCCTCATCCAATTCGCGAGATGCACTCTGCAGCTGTGAAGTTACAGAAGGTGTACAAAAGTTACAGGACTCGAAGAAATTTGGCAGATTGTGCTGTTGTCGTTGAGGAATTGTGGTTTGTTCTTAAGCTCAAAATACATACATTAACTATCTTGTTTTGGCCTTAAGCATTAACTAACCATAAAAAAATATTTTCAAAGGTGGAAGGCATTGGATTTTGCATCTCTTAAGCACAGTTCAATATCATTCTTCAAAGATGACAAGCCCGAAACGGCGGTTTCGCGGTGGGCGCGAGCTCGGACGAGAGCTGCTAAAGTAATTTTTTTGATTTAATTCTTTTAGAATTATGTATAAAGTGATTCTCTTACTATAGTTTTAATGAAATTGTTTTATCTTTTAATTCTTACAGGTTGGTAAGGGGTTGTCTAAGAGTAATAAAGCTCAAAAACTAGCACTACAACACTGGCTTGAAGCTGTAAGTTCTGATCAACTGAACAAAACCTTATATCTGTTGTATAATGAGAAGTATAAGTATTTCATTTTGTGGTGAATTCTATAATTTTGAAAACTAATCTGTTTTCTGCTTAAGGCCTGTATTCTAGGAGGAAGATCTGATTTAGTAAATTACAGAAATTTCATATTAATTGCAGCCAGCTTAATTTTTCCTTACTTTTTACTATAATGTGCAGATTGATCCACGCCATAGATATGGGCATAATTTGCATCTTTATTATGATGTCTGGTTTGAAAGTGAGAGCACACAGCCATTTTTCTATTGGTAAGATTCTGTTGCTAAGGCATTTATATTCTTTTGTAAAAATGAAACTTTTTTAAATATCCATCTCATTATTTAACCATCAATGAAGGCTTGACATTGGATATGGTAAAGAAGTTAATCTTGAGAAATGCCCAAGAAGCACTCTTCAGCAGCAGTGCATCAAATATCTCGGGCCGGTATGTTATTATTATTACTGTAAATTTTACTTTAATTCAGAAATTGAAAATTAAATTTTGATGTGAGTTAAGATTGCTTATTTGGTAATGCAGAGAGAGAGGGAGGCATATGAAGTTATAATTAGTGATGGAAAACTTGTCTACAAAAATGCCAATTCACCCGTGCACACTTCTGATGTTGCTAAGTGGATTTTTGTTTTGAGCACCAACAGAGCTTTCTATGTGGGTGAGGTGAATCCTGAATTCTTGTTATAACGTTTATATTAACCATTATAGTTGCATAAATGTCCTGATATTTATCATCCTGGTCTCTTATTTGTAATATAAACAGAAGAAAAAGGGTACATTTCAGCACTCAAGTTTCTTATCCGGAGCAGCCATAACAGCTGCAGGAAGACTGGTTGTCAAAGATGGATTTTTGAAGGTATAAATAAATAACAACTAATTTCAACTATTAATGAGTCTTAATTATATTGATATTTATATTAATAATTATTACCTAATTCTGAAGGCAATCTGGCCGTACAGTGGCCATTACCTCCCAACAGAAGAAAATTTCAAAGAGTTCATCAATTACTTGGAGGATAACAATGTTGATCTCACCAATGTTGTGGTGAGCAAAAATTCAATTCATTTAAGGACTGTTTGCTCTTCTTTATATATCTTTCTAATCCTCTTTTTATCAACATTAATGCAGAGATATTCAGTCGATGAGGACGAACATTCCTCTTCGTTTAAGAAATCGAAGAGCGAGGAGGCATTGGAAGCAACACTCGAAGAGGATTCAGAGAAAAAGAATCGAAATTTGACCGACTCTGATGAACTGAGTGATGCTGAGGACACAGAAGAAGATAAAGAGACTCAGAAGGATGAATTTAAGATGGAAATTGATGCCGGAAAAGTTTCTTCGATTGAGTTTACTAAACCCATTTCACTGAAATGGACGACGGGTCTCGGCCCACGCATCAGTTGCATGCGGGATTATCCATCGGATCTCCAATTTCAGGCACTTGAGAAGGTTAATCTTTCACCAAAGTTGGATATTTCTCCGAGTTGGGGTAAGGATCCTATCCCCTCTCCCAGGCCAAGGCCTAGTGTGAGAATTTCTCCTAAGCTGGCTTTAATGGGAGTTCCAAGTCCTAAAAGTAGGCTGGTGCGCTCCCAAAACCAGAGAGAGAGAATTTGAATTCATTTTAAGTACTAAAGGAATTCAAGGATTGTATTATGATGGATAGAAGATAGAGCCCTTCAGCAAAGTGCAGAATAAGATCAAGGGGAAGTTGATTTTGGCTTCAGCTTGATATAAAAATTTAATTTTTTTTATTAAATTTTTTATATTTAGAGGGTCTGACTCATTCTTATGTATCTAATCTTCCTTGCTTGGTGTATAGAGTTCATCAAGGATGGAAAGAATTTGTAATTATTATTTTGATTTTGTAGATAGAGAGGAATTCTGTCCTGCAGATAATGGAAAAATATTACATATGGATTTCAATCTGTACCTAATATTTGCTCGTACATAAGCGGGACACAAAGGATAAATTTTTTTAGTTGAAATAAAGTCATTTATTTATTTATTTATTTGGCAAGCATTCTGAAATTTCTTCTGAAGCAAGGTTGTTTTTTTCTTTTTTTTTTTCTGAAGTTTTATAATTACAGTCATGTTTCATAGAGGAAATTGATGCTTTTTTGGTGTAGTAATAGCTTGTACTTTTTACAGCTATTATGGCCTTTTTTTGTTTCTCCTTCACTTTCTCCTTCACACAAATGGAAATTTTTTTGGTTAATTGTTTGGTGCCTGAAAACTAGCTGCATGTATGAATTGCTAAAGATTTTATAACTAACTTGCTGCTGATCTGGGGCTTGCTCATTTAGTTGTTTTAGAGTCTGTGCATCTATGAAATAATGAACTCATTTAGCTTTGTGCTAGAACCTTTATTGTATGTAAAATAATGATGTAAATGATTAATGATGTTAGACTGTTTTTTATGCATGAAATTTTGTTGAATGAAGACTTCAGCTTGGTATTGTTTATCAGGAATGGATCAGAGAGTTAATTTATAGTGGTTCAGTTTCTATACTTTAGCTCTTTCTGCAAACACTGGAGCTATTGATGCTTACTTGTCAATATTACTTGGGCACATTTTTACTTAGTTATTGAATTGAATGATAAAATATTATGAATGGATTTTGTTCTTATTAACTGTCTGAATTGAATTAAGAAATGTATTTATCTTTGAAATTTTGGTCTTTTAGTAGCTCTATAGAATTAAGGTGAATGGACTTTGCCATTGAATTTTAAGGGGAATGGACTTTTATTAATTGTTCATTTTCAAAGATATTGGTATTTTCTTACTGAATCTTGGGATGACTTTACGATCATTGGTAAGAAAATTAAATCGGCATCATGCATGGAACTCTCCCCTCCTTGAGACAAATTGTTATATTGTTATTTATGGCTCATATTTATTTTAATAACTTATGAGATTTATTTTGATAACTTAAGTTATTTATTTAACTCATAACTTATGTCATAAATTATGACAACTTATGATATTTATTTTGATAACTTAAATAATTTATTTTCTTAACTCCTAACTCCTGTCATAACTAATAAGAACTTATGAAATTTATTTTGATAACTTAAGTTATTTATTTTCTTAACATATAACTTATGCCATACTTTATGATAATTTATGATATTTATTTTTATAGCACATGATAATTTAAGTTATTAATTATCTTAACTCATAACTTATGTCATAACTTATGATAACTTATAATATTAATTTTATAACTCATGTAATCCCTTAAATGAATAAGAGTTACTAACTTATGTCATTGATTTTAATAATAAAAAATCAATTATTTTATTAAATTATCATAAATCCTATTGGTTTGTAGCCCCCTTGGTCGATGGTGGTTAAATAGAGCATGCTATGTCGTCTCTATTCCTAACATATCTCGTACATTTACCTCCATCATAAATTATAGAAAGTTTCAAGGGATTAGAGAGAGAAACTTCATCTCTTCAAGATCAAATTTTTTCATCATGAATATATGTATGCGTTACTTTATTTTAGATATGTAAAAATCATAAATTTAAAAGATTTTGGCTATTATGTATTTTTGGAATTTGTGTCATAAAGTTCAAACATGAATTTCTAACATAAATATGAAACTATTCACCATTGTTTCAGTTTGACAGAACCATATATGTTTCGTGGTTGAGAATATCTGTTTTAGGGCATGTTCTTATGGGCCTACAATAATGTCTTGAATTGTTATACATATATATATATATAT
>JXCR01071224.1:0-10772 GCA_002079205.1 Phalaenopsis hybrid cultivar | reverse complement strand
TTCCCCTTGAGACTAAAGAAATTGTAGAGGTGGTTTTTCTATATTATCTTGGTTGACCAAAAAGGTTTCTCTAGTTTCTTAGAAATTTCTTCCATTGGTCTCTCAATCCCTTTTTCCTCTTTTCTCAACTCAATGTTTATTTGAGGAAGAGAATATTGGAAGATAGGAAGAGGAAGAGGTTTTGGTTGCTTCGAAGAAGTGCTAGATTGTCGAATAACCATTTAAAGTATGTTTTGGCAAATCAATTATATTTTGAGTTAAATCACCTTATGAACGAAGATATCTCGAATTTCTAAGTTGTTTAAGATTTTAGGTTTGTTACCTGAGACAACAAGTTTGAGGCAAGCGAGTGGAAGCTATTCGTAGGACGACTCTATAAAATTCAGGTTTAGTTAATCATAAGCAAAAAAAATTAGTTTGATTAACAGTAATTATTTAAATTTTAAAGTTTAATATTATACTTTATAGGTTATTAAACCCAACACAAAAACCATCGTGACACTCAGCTATTTACAAAAGATTAAGAATTTAGTGACAACTTAGGTGAGTATTTACATTTTTAAATTTCAGCAATCTTCTTTGTTTTAGAATGTATATTTGATTCAATGTATGCTCTAGCATAGTTAAATTATTCATATTGTTAGATTGAAAATATATACATGACATAAAAGAAATAAAAAGCATGCATGAGATAGGAGATAATGCATGATATGACAGTTATATATGATGAATAGTTGCACAACATAATAAATATGCATGTTAGTAGATGCGCTATGATATATCAGAATAATGTATGTCCTGAAAAATGAAATAGCTTATATATGAATGTTTGTAAGTGTATGTTCAGAAGAGAAATTTACCCCTTAATGGAAGAGCTCGGAGGAAGTGTCATCAAAAATTCATTCAGAATGAGAGTCTATTAGGAAGAATATAAAGTCCTACACTGGTGAAGTCATTAGGCGAGCAGACAACAACATTAAATAGCCTTGTGTTAAGGGAAGCAACATCGAGGTGAATGTTTATATGGGATGAAAGAGTGTTACTTATGCAGACAACTTGAACATCAGAGAAGAAACTGCCTATTGTGAAAAAACGATGGCAATAAAACAATAAATTGGAACGAGAAATTCACAAAACAANAACATTAAATAGCCTTGTGTTAAGGGAAGCAACATCGAGGTGAATGTTTATATGGGATGAAAGAGTGTTACTAATGCAGACAACTTGAACATCAGAGAAGAAACTGCCTATTGTGAAAAAACGATGGCAATAAAGCAATAAATTGGAACGAGAAATTCACAAAACAGAAAACATAACGGAATACACAGATTTACGCGTTTCGGCAAATTGCCTATGTCCACGAGTAGCAGAAGATTTTGTTTTTTTGAGAAATTACACCGTCGTCGATCGCCTCGACAAATAAAAGAAAAAGATTTCTCTCTTCCTCTCTCTCTCTCCTCCANTGCCTATGTCCACGAGTAGCAGAAGATTTTGTTTTTTTGAGAAATTACACCGTCGTCGATCGCCTCGACAAACAAAAAAAAAAAGATTTCTCTCTTCCTCTCTCTCTCTCCTCCCNAGAACACTACTAAATGACCAACCTCATTGAGCTGCCCAACATAAATAAGGTTTTTCTTCAACTCAGGAATGTATCTGACCTTTTGAGAAATTCAATTGCTCTTGTTAAAGGGTGTAATATCAACGTCTCTCATTTTCATCACGTCCAAAGCTTTTTCATCAGTCAGATATACCTTCCCAAAGTCACCTGCAACATAGTTTCACATCAACTCACGGTGGGAAGATGTATGAAAGTAAGTCACTGAATCAAGTATCAGGTTATCAACAGAACTGTGAACTGTCAGCAATAGTGCATCCTGCACTTCTTCAGTTACAACATTTGTGTTATCATTCTCTTTCTTCTTGGAATTCCTGCAGTTGTTCTTTATGTGATCAATTTTGTCATAATTTCAGCAGGTTGCATTCTGACCAGACTTTGACATGCACTTACCTCCGTGCTTTGATTTCAACATTCCACTGTTTGAGTCTCTGTCCTTTGATTTCCCTCTGGAATCAACATTCAGTGTCGAACTTGAACCAGATGTCTCGCCAAAATCTTTCCTGCGCACCACCTCAGCCAAAATCAAATCACGAATATCATCATATTTTAGGTTAGATTTACCTGCAAAATTGCTAACTGTCATTCTCATGGCTTCTCGACTATTTGACATTGATGCCAACAATATCAGCGCACGTATCTCATCGTCAAAATCAATTTCAACAGATGACAATTGATTTATAATGATATTAAAATCATTCAGATGCTGGGCAACAGACACACCTTCGACCATCATTAAGTTGAATAACTTTTTCATCAAATGCATCTTGTTATTCACCGATGGTTTTTCAAATATACCTGATAAAGCTGTCTAAGATCTGCAGTAGTCATTTACTTGATGACGTTGTGGGCAACGAATTTCGATAAGGTTAATCGAATAAACCCCAGAACTTGTCGATCCAACAGATTCCAATCAGCTTCATTCATAGTCTCAGCGTTTTCCCTGTAAAGGATGATTAAGTTTCTTCCCATAGAAGTAGTTATCTATCTGCATCCTCCAATAACCAAAATTTATGTCATTAAACTTTTCAATCGTCGATACCATCACTTCGTCTTCAGTCATTGCTTTCCTCAAATCTGAACCAATGTTCTGATACCAGTTGTTGTGAAAAAACGACGATAATAAAACGATAAATTAGAATGAAAAATTCACAAAATGAAAAAACGAAGTGAAACAAACAGATTTACGTGGTTCAACAAATTGTCGACCTCCACGGAGTTAAAAAGAATTTTATTTTTTGAGAAATTACACTGTCGTCGATCGCCTCGACAATTACATGAAAATAATCTCTCTTCCTCTCTCCTCCCTTCGCTCTATCTGCAAGCCGCATGGAGGAAGAAACAAAAAGGCATCAGCTTGCGATTTCTTTCTTCCTTAGGTAGAACACCGAACGAACACCAAAGGAGGAAGCTGTAACATGCGATTCCTTTCCATGTAAAACCAACACCTGAGAGAGAATACAAGGGGAGTTGTAGCATGTCTATTTATTAATTTCATCATGATATTAGACTCATTAAAGAGTTAATCAAATAATTAATGAAGCTCATTAGTTATTTTATTTTCTCTTCTACAGCAAATCATAGATGGTGGGATTCATGCAAGGAAAGCTGTAGAAGATTTTAGCAAAGGAATTAAGAGCAATTAATTTTGAGTATCAAATTCAATTTGTTGTCAAACATGAGAAACTGCCAGTTTGAACGGTGGATTGGTTTTCATATTCGCAACACCGCCTTAAGTTTGAGCAAAGATCCACATTAAATGTTAGCTCAAGAAGAAATCCAGCTCAAAGAAATTTCCAGGAAGGATCTACTTTTAGAAGTGGCCAGCAGAGGATAACAAAAAGTGGCATCTTTACTTGTAGTAAGCAACCATAGCAAAACATTCATCCAAGAGTTTATTCCTTAACTCATTAGGAACTGGAAGAATATGTTGTCAATAATGTTGATGCATAGAGTTTAATAGATGAATTGTTTTAGGGAGATATGTTGGATTTAGTAGATGTATAGTTTATCACATATGCTTTAGTTATCCCTTAACAAAAAACAGACTTCTATTATCACTTCATGTTTCATCCTCATATATAATATTTATAGTTGATGTGGAGCTCATGAATTTTGATAATGAATTTTTTTAAGGTCGAGAGATTGTAATAACAAGTTTTTAGAAATGAGTACAAAAATTTTGGTGACTGAAAATATACCCCAAATTTCATATTCATAAATTTCAACCGAATCAATTTTATCAATTTTACACCTCAAAACGATTAATTCGATATAAAACACTATATATTTATTATGATTGGATTGAGAGAGATAAAATTTGGAAGCCACAAGTTTAGCTAACTTTAAGTAAACCTAAATATTCCTAATCCCTTGTACATGGACTGTAGCCACCGACATACGATATTTATTGTTGGTTCGGTTGAATGGGAGTCTCCAGAATCTTCGAATTCCTACCCCTCTCCTGATTTCCTTCTCCCTTTCTTGAATGCACTCAGAAAAGGCTCCCGCGGTTCTTGTAGCAAAAGTCGCGGGTAGAGTCCTGACCTACGACCCACTGAGAGTCACAACTCTCTGTTTGGACTCCGGAGACAAAATCAAATGATCCAACTCTCTATTTTACGCTAATTGCTGCATTCTCTCTTTCTCTCGCATCATTTCTTCTCGGTCTGGTGGTAATCACGACTCCAGCTAAAGTGTTGGAGTCAGAAATGTGTGCAGGCACACGACAGAGTGCCGCAAACTTTGATTTAGGTCTTCAGAATGAAATAGGTAAGTGTGAAACTAATTTTAAAGGTATTTGAAACTTTCATTTTCTTCCTTTTGCTTCCATTTTGAGATTTGTTTATTTTTCGTGCATTGTTCATTTTCGGGAGCCATTGGAGGCACCGATCTTGTGTCGGAATTGTCGGAAGTGGTTTGTGAGTTTCTGTAGGGGTTTAGCATGAATTCAGCGAAAGAGACGGGAAGATTGAGAAAGAGAGGAAGAAGATGAAAAAAGTTTTGGCCGAAAAAACAGTTAAGGTATGTTTTGACAAATCAATTATATTTTGAGTTAAATCATCTTATGAACTAAGATATCTTGAATTTTAAAGTCGTTTAAGATTTTAAGTTGGTTGTTTAAGGCGGCGAGTTCGAGACAAGCGTATGGAAGCTATTAGTAGGACAACTTCAAAAAATTCAAGTAAATTAATTATAGGCTAAGAAGATTAATTTGATTAACATAAATTGCTTAAATGTTAAAGTTTAATATTAGGTTTTATAGATTACTAAGCTCAACATAAAATTTATCGCGACCAGTTAATAACTCATGATTAAGAATTTAGCGTGGCAAACGAGATATGTAATTACATTTCTAAATTTCACTAATCCTCTTTATTCCAAAATGTATATTTGACTCTATGTATGTTCTAGTTTAGTTAGATTCTTAATATTGTTAGAAAGAAAATATATGAATGAAAAAATAGATATAAAAAATATGCACAAGAGATATGCATGATATTAGAGTTATGTACGATGAATAATTGTGTAGCAGTGTAAATATGAATAGTAATAAATACATAAAGATATATCAAAATAATGTATGTTATGAAGAATGAAATAGTTGATATATGAACACGTATATGTGTATGTTCAGAGGAAGAGTTCACCTCTACTGGTACAGAGACGGGACAACAGTGTACCCGCACCCGTAAAGCTTTTCTACCACTCAAAAAAGATTTAATGGTTAAAATAGTAATCGTTGTGTCGACGGAATAATATCGGCCAAAGGCGAGTAAATTAGAGTTTATCTCCTCAAACAATTGTGATGTTTACATTGTTAATTGTTGTGCCGACAGGATAAAGTATCAATCAGGAGACAGTAAGAATTTTTCCACCCAAGACAATTGTGATGTTTACATTTTTTACTGTTGTACTGACAGAAGCCGAAGGGGCAATATTGGCCAAGAGTGTGTTAGGTTTTGTTAATGGTGATTCTCACATAGACAAATGTGTAAGTAAAGAGTATAAAGTAAGAGTAAAAATAAAGTAAATGCATATAGAAGACTTGAGTATTTTCATTTAAAAAAATTCATTTATACATGTATTAGCATATATGAGCAAAAATAAACTAAATGCATATAGAAGACTTGAGTATTTTTATTTATAAAAGTATATTGGTACATGTATTAGCATATATAAGATTTCTTATAGAAATATAAAGACAAACATGCATATTGATTTTTTTTCATGAGTTACTGTAGTTTAAATATGTGATTACTCCTGGGTTATTTTTAAATAACTCATTATATTGTTTTAATATTTTTTTAGGTTTAACTATTTGAACAAGAAGAACAAAAAATGATCAAATGTGTATAGAAAGCGAGACCAACATCCAGAAAGGTATAAATCTTTACTTATTAATTTTAATTATTTACTTCAGCGGCTCTTTCATATTTTTTTAAATATTAAACTATTAGTGATAGAAATAAAATAACAAAGAATTAATTTTCACCCTAACAGTTCGTTCTTGTCTTGGTTAACTCCAAGCCCCAGGCCCAATCATGCTAGTATAAACTCTCACATTCATTTTTCATTATCCACAGCGATATTTAGAAACTTTCAAATATAAAAACTCTAAGTGAGGCTAGATAGTTTGTCTCGTTTATTGACGATCATACGAAAATTACTTGGGTATTTTTAGAAAGAAAAATCTGAAATAACTCAAATCTTCCAAATCTTCCATGACATGATCTAAACTAAATTCCAATGCAAAATTTGGATCCCGAAATTAAAAAATACAAAGAAATATTTTGACTCCATCATTGGCTCCTACCTTTCGAAAAATAGAATCATCTATGTGAGTTTATGTATTGATACCCCACAACAAAATGAGATCACAAGAGAAAAAATGAGCATTTACTCGAGATATCCCGCTCAATTATGATTTCTCATCAAATTTCAAAATACTTTTAAGGTGGAGTAGTTCTTACTGCAACATATTTTATCAATCAAATGTATAGTCGAGTAGTTCATTTCAAAACAACACTTCATATTTTGATGGTTACCAATCCACACATCAAAACTTTCACTTCTATTATATCACTTAAAATTTTTGAATGTGTATCCCTTGTTCCTATTCATTTCCCAACCCACACCAAATTTAATCCTAAATCTATAAAGTTTATATTCATTGGGTATGCCTCTAAAAAAAGAGGATGTTACTCTCTTGTTACTATAAAATACAACTCCATGGATATCACATTTTTTGAAAACTATTTCTATAATCTCAAATCTTATGTTCAAGAAGAGAGTGCAGATGAATATCATGTTTGGGATGCACATGATGACACCTACTCAACAAACTCACATACTCTTCTTCCACCTAACTCACTTACTCTTGTTGAGAATATCCAACCAATCAAACTTGAAGTCCACAACAATGAACTTTGTGTGTACACTAGGAGAAAAAAATTTTGAGCAGGTAGAAGACAACCTATAAAGACAAAACTACTCCAACCACAACACAAGTCTACATTTACCTGAAATCTCAAGTGAGGAGTCTAGTACTCATGATTTATTCCCTTCCACTTTTAGTGTTGGCGAGAAAAAATTTGGAAAGCTATCCTCAATTTATAGAGTGTTTATATATAATATTGATAGTGTGCATTGTCCTAAATTCATTCATGAAGCTTTTAAAAACTTAGAATGGAAGAAAGCAGTGAGGAAGAGATTCGAGCACTAAAACGTAATGGCACATGGTCTTACTAAACTTTCTTAGGATAGAAAGCCAATTGGATGCAAAAGAATGTTCAACATAAAATACAAAGCTGATGGGAGTGTTGAAAGATTCAAAGGCAAAATTTTTACTAAAAGTTTCACATAACCCTACAGAAATGACTATCAGAAGACCATCGCATCAGTTGTCATATTGAATACTATAAGAGTTCTTCTTTCAGTAGTAGCTAACAATAAATTATGACTACATCAACTTGACATAAAAACGACTTCCTGAATGGGGATCTGGAAGAAGAAGTGTGCACATAAAGATACCACCAGAAATTGAAAATAATTCCAACAAACACCTAGTATGCCAACTCCGTAAATTACTCTAGATGCTTAAATAATCACTAAGGATGTGATTTGAAAGGTTTGCTAATTTTATGAAATCCAATGGATATTATCAAAATCAAGCTGATAACACATTGTTCATAAAACACATTCAGGGAGACAAAATTGTTGAATTGATCGTATATGTAGGTATGATTCTTACAGGCAATGATAAAATAAAAATTCTTAAAATCAAAGAAGTGTTTACCATTGAGTTTAAAATAAAGACCAATGAAATATGAGATATGTTCTAGATATGGAGGTAGTAAGGTCTAAGAAAGAGATTGTTATATCAAAGAGAAAATATATCATAAATTTGCTAAAGGAAATATGGAAGATTGAATGCAAGCATGCTCATACTCCAATGGAACCCAACAACTTGGGAATAAGAAATTATATCTATGGATAAGGAAAGATACCAAAGATTAGTAGTTTGTCACATATTATGTCAGATATTGCATACACCGTCAGTATTGTGAGCCAACACATGAATAACCCAAATGAAGAGCATTTGGATATGGTATACAGGATTCTAAGATTTCTCAAAAAGAATCTTAATTATGGAATAACTTTTTAGAAAACTAGAAACAGAGAAATAGAAGTCTACACTTATGCTAGTTGGGTCGGAGAGTTCACTAGCAGAAGACCCACAACAAGTTACTGCTCATATGTATAAAGAAATCTGGTTATATGGAAAAATAAGAAGCAAGTTGTTGTTTCGAGAAAAAAAGCAGAATAAGAATATAGGGCACTTGTCTTGGGGATCTGTAAAGAGAATTGGATTCAGAAATTGATAAAGAAATTAGAATGTACTTCCAGTGGGACTATACAAATGTTTTGTGATAATCAAACAACTATCGATATTACCAAATATCCTATGAATCGTGAAGCACAATGAAGTTGATAGACACTTCATCTCTGAAAATGTCAATGGGAGAATTATATAGCTAAGCTACATCCCAAAACACCAACAAGTTGTTGGTTTCTTCACCAATGCTCTTCCTTTCAGGATCTTATCAGAATTCGATACTAAGTTTGGTCTCTACAACATCCGCGACGCAGCTTGAGGGGGAGTGTATAAATCTGAGAAGGCTTTCTTCTTTCCCAATTTCTCTCTCTCATGTGGGTCAACCGGCCATCTCCAAATCTTGGAGGATTTGATTGGGATATCTTAGGAAAACTTCGTTTGTCTTATTCTCTTTATATTTTATGTTATTCTATTTCTTATTCAAAATTATTTCCTTTTCTAATTTAGGGGAGATATATTTGGTATGTTTGTAAATAACGAGGTATTGGTTTCCCTATATATGTGTGCCCTATTTTTGAATAATGAATAAAAAAATTTTCCTCGCCACGTAAATTCTATAATGTTAAAAACTGAAGTATGAAGATTTTTGTTGCTGAAGTAAAAATGTAGCTCTAAATTTCCTTTAGTCTTTCCTGGAGCAATATCCCAAATTACAACACTAAGCTTAAGGGATGATATAAGTAAGCATGCCGACTAAAAAAAAGTGCAGTTTGCCAGAAACTGACATGGATGATAAAGTAAACTTTACCATAAATCTATATAAGTCTTAGAATATTAAAAAAAATTTAAGAGTCAAACCTGAAATTGAGAGTCCACATAAACATGGCATACCCGCAGAACATCTTCTGCGTGTTTAGCATCCATTTCATTCACAATCTTTTCTGCACAATTGCGAAGTGGATCAGGCTCTGCATTAAAATAGTCTATGGAGTTTATCCATACAGTGTCCTGCAAAAAATGAATGCGCAAAATTTTGGGGTTCAGGAAACTTGTGCACAAACTGTCAGGAAACTCTAATTGAATTACATGCAAAACTAAATCACCAATATTATGTAATTCCTAAGGTATTATATATGGAGGATTTGAATAAGCCAAACGACGCATAAACTAATACCTAAAATATTAAAGCTAAATGACAGGTTTAAACTACCTACAATCTGCAAATCCAAAAATGATTCGTTGATAGCAGATATATTCAGAGCGACTTCGGAACTTATTCAAAAGAAAATGTCATCTGATTTTACAAGAAGATAATACAAGTTACAAGCTTTTGAAGAGCGCCGCACTCGCGTATGTATGTATGTATGTATGTATGTGTATATGTATGGTATCCATATGTATATGTATGTATGACGGTATATGTATCTATCTATATATATACATATATGTTGAATCCAAATTTGTAGGGAAGATAAACCTAAGGAATAGAGTACGAAAGAGAGGAAAAGAGCAAAGAAAGCATGGTAATGAACAGTAAAATCACGTAACATTTATTCATGAAATGAGCCCCTATTCACATTTATTCATAACAAGAGCCCCAATTTATAGGAATAGGGGCAGTGAGATTACACATGACCCCTGGTTAAGTAGGTACAGTATGGGGTATTTTCGACAATACATAGTTGCATGACCGGGAGCCTGAAATCAAATGGCGTACGATCGGGTCATGATCCAGGTGGCTATGCGTCGGGAGTCTGAGATGGCTTCTGGCCGGGTCACAATCCGGGTGGTTATGGGTCGGGAGTTTGAGATGGCATCCGGCCGGGTCATGATTCGGGCGGCTATGGCTGAAGGGTTGATCAGGAGNGGCTATGCGTCGGGAGTCTGAGATGGCTTCTGGCCGGGTCACAATCCGGGTGGTTATGGGTCGGGAGTTTGATATGGCATCCGGCCGGGTCATGATTCGGGCGGCTATGGCTGAAGGGTTGATCAGGACATCCAGACCGCCTATCTAAGACTCGAGCAGCTCCTATGATCCGCTTGGCCTAGATGAGGAATCCTGACAGATTTGTCCGCACGAGGTTAGTACCGGTGGCCCTTTGAGAAGATAGTCGATTTTCATCACCCATGGGGTTAAAGTTCTCCCCGCCAGCAAGACAGCAGGAGCCAGGCATATAAATACATACTTTCAAACTACCCCCGGCAGGTCCCGGACCGCTACATCTTCGTTGTTGGCTGTTGGATTTCTTTAAGAATCAAGTTGACACATTTTTTTGTGTAATATATATATATATATATATATATATATATATATATATA
>JXCR01071197.1:0-23800 GCA_002079205.1 Phalaenopsis hybrid cultivar | reverse complement strand
ACATGCACGTTGTAGAGATATGGAGTAAATTCACGAAACTGTGAGGGTAGTCCTCTTACACACAAGGATTTGAGCTCTCTGAATTAAAAAAATGGGGGCATTTACATGCATATCATTCAATTGTTATATATTTAACTTGAACTTTTCTCTTTTTTTTTCTTACGTTTTTTAACACTTAAATTTTGCTTTTTTATATTTATACCACCCAAATCTTTATTATCAAAGTATGACTGCCACTATTTTAACTTNTGGAGTAAATTCACGAAACTGTGAGGGTAGTCCTCTTACACACAAGGATTTGAGCTCTCTGAATTAAAAAAAATGGGGGCATTTACATACATATCATTCAATTGTTATATATTGAACACTTGAACTTTTCTCCTTTTTTTTTTTCTTACGTTTTTTAACACTTAAATTTTACTTTTTATATTTATACCACCCAAATCTTTATCATCAAAGTATGACTGCCACTATTTTAACTTAAAAACAAAATGAAATACACACATATATGTAAAAATTGAGGTTCAGGTGTTGGATATATAAAGACATAGGGAATTAAGTGGTATGTATATAAATCTTCCAAAAGAATGACATTTAATTACACAGGCTTTCATATTTATGGCTTTTGTGTGATAGGATGGCGAGTCAGCCGGCAATGAACAACGCAAGACCTCCAACAGTTCAAATCCGTGGACAACCCGTCAATCAGAACTCCAGCTGCTGTTCTTCATAAGTTTACCGCACCTCCTTTGCTTATTGGTTTGTAAACTCCAGTACTCAGTTTTATAATGAATTTTGATGGTTAACGCATCTACTTACTGATCTTAGTCTCTTTAGACCCTGTTCTATCATATTATTCTTTCCNAATCAGAACTCCAGCTGCTGTTCTTCATAAGTTTACCGCACCTCCTTTGCTTATTGGTTTGTAAACTCCAGTCCTCAGTTTTATATTGAATTTTGATGGTTAACGCATATACTTACTGATCTTAGTCTCTTTAGACCCTGTTCTACCATATTATTCTTTCCGCTGACTGTGGTTTCCTGTTATGCTCCCATAGTAATTGGGTTATTTGTATTATATATATATATATATATATATATATAGCACATGGTTAATTAACATTCCATAGGTATTAAAACTATGGAGTACAAAATTTTCTCCCATCAAAGCTTTTAAAACTGTGTTTTGGATCTTCTATTTATTGCAACTGTTGGATTGAGATTTATAAAACGATATAGTGAACATATTGTTGGATTTAAATTTGACTGTAGTTGGCTTGAGGTCTTTACTGTCAATGTTGCTAAGAAATATGAGAATATAAATGAGGGAGATCTAAGATTTTGTACATACCTCTAATAGTGGACTGAAATTTTATGTTACAAATTTGCAAGTCAGAAAAAAAACATTTCTCTTTTGGAAGGGAGTGATTCCCATTCCTTATGTTGTTTCTTTAGTAAGATAAAGCCTCATGAAGAAAAGGGCAGAAATCTAAATATCCATTTATTAATGTCCCGGGAGTATTGATTTATTATATGTGGAGATTAATTTGTCTGATTGTTTTGGCAAAGTAGATGGTGGGAATGTGTGGCCTTAGGGGAGGATGCCTCAGTTTGTACCCATGCAAATAATTATTGGAGCTATACCACAAAGGTATTCTCGAAGGTCGATTGGATCCTTACGCCCTGAATTAGAACATTTCTCCCGAATTCTTAAAATGAACTAATTCTTCTTTGTTGCAAGAATTAATTCATTCTGATATATCTTCAATTAAAGGCATGGATTTCAATAAATTTAAAGTAATTTGAATTAGTAAGGTTTAAATAAGAGTTTTTTAATCTTGTGCTTGATCTTTTTTAATCATCCCATGATGGGGAATTCGTTTTTAGACATTCAAATAGCCATAGCAAGATTTTAATAAAAATTTGTTGCGTAGTTTAAAGAGCAAAGGAACCTCTACAGCTAGTTTTTTGTCTTTGTTAACAAACTTGAAATTTCGATTAATAGGATTAATCGCCCCATCAAAAAAATTGTCCTAAAAATTTTATTTTGGTTTATAATAATCGAATTTTAGAAGCCCAAATAACTAATCCAACTCATTAGATTAAGGGTCATTGCTTTTGACTTTTTAGGTTCTAGAATGCAATAGGATTTTCCCCAATAAAATTCTCTAAAAATTTTCTAATACTTTTAAGGTTTTTATCTGTTGAATATTCAGAGAATTAAGTTGATTTTTGGGAGTTTTCTCAGAATCTTTTTTTAAAAGATTAACCTGTGAAGATTTATTTCTAATATGATTCATTTCATTAAAAATAATTTATTGAGGATTATTAATAAATTAAAATATAAAATTTTTATAAAAAATTGTGTGATGAATGCCCATCTTATATATATATTTCTTTTGGTATTGATTTGATTTTCAATTATAATAAAATTCTCAAAATAATATGTTAGATTAAACTTTTAACAAATAAAAAAATTAGGAATGCATATATCTAGTTTCTTAGAGGTAGTTGCATTTGATAATTTGTATCTTACCTGCATATAGTTATTATTAGCAGAGATTAACCGTANAGGAATGCATATATCTAGTTTCTTAGAGGTAGTTGCATTTGATAATTTGTATCTTACCTGCATATAGTTATTTTCAGCAGAGATTAACCGTTATACATCTTTTTGAAAATGCTTTGTATAAATATTTCTTGAATCCAACTCATATTAACATAACCATCAATCAGCATTATCAAATTTGATAAAATAAATTATTAATAATTAAAAAATCTTTGATATTTCAATACTATTTTTTATAATAATCAAAATTGTTAGAACTTTTACGATAACTAGAAGAGCGACCATTTTCATTAATATGTAAAATTTAAACTTCTTAATTAAATTGTAAATTTTATGTTAAAATTGTTGAATAGTTTATCACCATAAATGGTAAAGAAAAGCGTGTTCGTCTGTTACCANAACCGTAATACATCTTTTTGAAAATGCTTTGAATAAATCTTTCTTGAATCCAACTCATATTAACATAACCATTAATCAGCATTATCAAATTTGATAAAATAAATTATTAATAATTAAAAAAATCTTTGATATTTCAATACTATTTTTTATAATAATCAAAATTGTTAGAACTTTTACGATAACTAGAAGAGCGACCATTTTCATTAATATGTAAAATTTAAACTTCTTAATTAAATTGTAAATTTTATGTTAAAATTGTTGAATAGTTTATCACCATAAATGGTAAAGAAAAGCGTGTTCGTCTGTTACCTAGAGATAATTAACATAATCATATACAGATTTATGAGCACATCCATATTTGATTATTCCAAATAGCCTTCTTTATGTGCTTCTATCTTTGAACGCCTAAATATGGCCCAATCTCTTGGGGAACCATGCAACTGAGCTATGATTTTCTTTTCGATCAATCAGTTACACCACCTTGTTGGTTAATTTATCAATACCTTACATCTAAATATTAAAAGATTAGTGCAACATTGGGATCAACATTGTCAGCTAGCATCTCATATTACCATTGATAGAGGTATTAGGTTGAACGAAATACCTTTTCCTGAAGTTTGGAGTGTTCCTAATGCCACCACGACAAAACTAATTGCCAATCAAGAAATGGGACAATCAAACAAGCCAGCCCTTGGCCTAAAACACAACTCTTAAAATGTGCCGAGCAACAATGAAATTTACAGTAGCTTAGTTGGCGCAGTGCGCTCTAAAAATTATGGAGTTTGAGAACCACGGTGCAGAAGCGTTACTTAAAAAATTATGTTAAACGCAAGCTGCAGGTTCAAACAACGGCTCACATTTCTTCTAGAACCTATTACTTGTATGCCCCTCTCACTGCTGCCCTCTTTCTCACGTTTCTTTCGTCCTAGGTCACGCCTCTCTTGATCACTCCAATCTCACGCCTCTTCGGTGGCGACAAGTTGCCTCTCTCCTCTTCCACTTCCCTCTGATCTCAGCGCTCTGTGTTTATTGTGTTTTAAATCCTCCCACAATATCACCCTTTTTTTTCGATGTAAAGATTTTCTCTTTGCGATTTGTGGCATTTTCATTTGAGGTTTGATTTCAGAATTTTGTTGAATAGTTTATCACCATAAATGGTAAAGAAAAGAGAACTTAGACGACCAACTAATGCTAGTCAATAGATTGACTGTAGGCGACCAACAAAAGCAGTATTGCCTCCGATGAGGACTCGTTTTGCCCTGACGATGCCTTAGAGTCATTTTCTATCTATACATATAGTATAACTAACTCAGTTTTATCGGATGGATGCAGAACGCAGAATAAATCTCTTCAAAACAAAAATTTGAAGCTAGAAATCCTATTTCATAGCAGTCTGCATGCCAAATTGGCGATACATATTTATTCATGAAAATATGTATTTTCCTTTTAAACAATTGAAATGATGATACTTTTTATTTGATATGGAAGATTGTGGTGGTATAAATGTAAAAAAAAAAAAAAACAATCAAATATTAACTGTTAGATATATAAATACATAAGAAATGGGCGGGTATGTATGTAAAAGTCCCGGAAGAAAATTAACAGCTATTGATTGGTTCTAAGTGTTGAACGCTTATGCTTTTTTCGTGGGCCAAAATAACGGACATTGTTTGAAAAGGTCTAAGCTGAATTTTGTATGTACAAACCCGACACGGATGTATGTACAAATGCTTACCGCTTATTATTATTATTATTATTATTAACCTGAATAATAATTCATTAAAATTTAACTTTCCAATATTTTGTCATAAATACATCTAACCGTAGAACATAAACATATTCAATGNGGAATAATATTTCATTAAAATTTAACTTTCCAATATTTTGTCATAAATACATCTAACCGTAGAACATAAACAGTGATTTTCGTAAAAAGTTTGATCACGCAACATATGGATATAGCTTGATATTCCTTTTATTTGCCTTTAACAAAATTATGACCGCTGCCGTANTAACACAATAACACATCAATAACACATGAATAACACACAATAACACATGAATAACAAGGGGGAGAATATTCCCCCGTGTTACTGCGTCGTTTTTTTCTCTGTCGAGAATATTTCTCGTGTTATTCAGATGTTATTATGTGTTATTCATGTGTTATTGTGTCTTAAGAATATTCTTGGTGTTATAATAACACAATATAACATNTGCACCTATTTAAGATAATTCATGCATGGCACCCTAAATTTTGCTATTTATAAAATTAGCACCCATATTATTATTTTTTGAACTACCAAACCAATGCATTTGGGTGCAAGACAATAAAAACAATATGATAAAAATGAAAAAAAAAAATCACTTGAAACTTCATTGTGAATTTTGATATTTGAGTAAAAATTTAAAATACAGATGAAAGAGCGTGCTAGTTTTATAAATTCAAAAATTTCAAGTGCCATGTGTGCAGGGATGTGCCATATGAATGTGGTGCCAAGAAGAATATGCAGGGAGGTCCCTAAGTAATATTAATATTACGAACACCAGGTGTACTCTTATCGAACCTTTTTTTGAAAAATAATTAAAAAAAAANGGTGCTGAATTTGCACCTATTTAAGATAATTCATGCATGGCACCCTAAATTTTGCTATTTATAAAATTAGCAGCCATATTATTTTTTTTTTAACTACCAAACCAATGCATTTGGGTGCAAGACAATAAAAACAATTTGATAAAAATGAAAAAAAAAAAGCACTCGAAATTTCATTGTGAATTTTGATATTTGAGAAAAAATTAAAAATACAGATGAAAGAGGGTGTTCGTTTTATAAATTCAAAAATTTCAAGTGCCATGTGTGCATAATCGCCCCGATGCATTTCTCATATTTAACTAAATAAAACAGTTAATTTATAAAATAAAAGACTGGATTGTTTACTTCAAATCTAAATTCATATGAATAAAGCTCACATCGACCTAGCTGAAGAAGAATATGCAGGGAGGTGCCAAGAAGAATATGCAGGGAGGTCCCTAAGCAATATTAATATTACAAAAACCAGGCGTACTCTTATCGAACCTTTTTTTGAAAAATAATTTAAAAAAAACAAATAATCCTTAAAAGCGACAAGTAACATAGAGAGAAGTATTTCAGTTATTTTTTCGAAATTTTTTCTCTTATTTGGCCCTCATTCTTACTTGTTTTTGTGCAAACCTAAAATTTGCGCAAAAAAATAAAAATGTACAGGACTAGCTCAATTTATTTCCTACTTATAAGAGAAAATATTTTGTCCTGAACACTATATGTCGGGACGGCACGTCCAGACGGCCACCCACCGACAGTCACGCCGCTATGGACGTCATTGTCCACCAGTAATTAGTCGTCGAGACCTAAAAATTCCTATAAAAAATTTCATTAAAATTTTTACATTCAAATCCCAGTCCTTAAANTCGCGATTTCAGCGAGCCAAATCATATGCGCGAGTTTAGGCTCATACTTTTTCGTCGCTTTTATTATTTCCCTATTTGCTATAGAGACGCTTAAATCATTCTCTATTCCTTATGTTCTTACGCTGAAATTTGTGTTGAGAATATTTATCATTAATGTAAATTTATGACTAAATGAACATTTAAGGAAATTAATGGAAGTGAAAACGCCTTCCTACACCTAAAGAAGTTTGGGTATGTTAACAGCTTCAACAATTTCAATCTAGCTAGAAAGATGCGACGGCGACGAAAGGAATTAATGGCACGCAAATACGGAATAATATTGAATCTGATCAAATGTGAAGATGTTTATTACCTTCTGTTTAGGCGCTTCATCTTCCACAGTACCATTCCCCACTCTGCTATAGCTGTGAATTTAGCTCGAAGATCATTAGTGGCTCAAAAATTGATTCAAATTTTGGACTGATCAAACTAAATGAGTTAATGAAATGAGTCGAGTTACAGCCAAAATTTATTATCAAATTTTTTAAGCCAATTTCGAAGTCTGGCTTGAAATCGGATCCCTAACAACACTGGTGATGCTAGGAGAGAATTTAACGAATTTAATTCGAAAATATTTAATCGTTCGGGATCAAGTTCATAATGAAATAAACGAGCCAAAGCGATGAGCCAAAGTTTTAGAATGAAAAATTTTTTAGCCGATTTTAACAAAACCTACTCTCTACGCCGGTTTGTCAAACGATAAAGGATTAAAAGACGACAACGATTAACCGGAAGATTTCTAAACCTCCAAAAAATAAATAAATAATCGAAATCTCTGCTTCAACATACCTCATCCGATCATCCAAATAAGTTCCCCAATTCCGATATTGGCAAAATCCATGGTACTTCCACAAGGTCCTTTGCAAAACCGGATCAGCAGAGCATTTAGAATGCAAAAAAAAAAAAAAAAAAAAACCGAAATCAATATTCAACAAGGCAACATCTACATGATTACTATGAAATACCAAAACAATCTACCACCGCTACAACGATCGAACTACCTCTTGCCATTCCGAGCATGGCGCGCGGCCTTGTAACCTTCTTTGATCCAGCGATTCCAACCTTCTTCGAGATAAGATTTCCGAGAGCATTTTCGCATCCAAATCTATCGGAGAAAGATTCATCACCGTCANTTACTATGAAATACCAAAACAATCTACCACCGCTACAACGATCGAACTACCTCTTGCCATTCCGAGCATGGCCGCGCGGCCTTGTAACCTTCTTTGATCCAACGATTCCAACCTTCATCGAGATAAGATTTCCGAGAGCATTTTCGCATCCAAATTTATCCGAGAAAGATTCATCACCGTCGTCTTGATGGAAGGATCTTCACCCTCACCAGTAAAAATTTACGGCGATGTAACGAGATTTCATCGCCATTGCCGAGGGATCGGTGGGAGCTTATTGTCTTCTAATTCTCTTTNGATGTAACGAGATTTCATCGCCATTGATGAGAGCCGAGGGATCGGTGGGAGCTTATTGTCTTCTAATTCTCTTCTGCTAGAAATAGATGAGTGATTACGAGTCCTAGCTCCGAGGTTGGAGCACAGAACCCTAATTACTGTTAAGGGGTGGGCGGGAAAATGGAAAGCGAATGGGGACGCGGCGCGAAATTAATATATATAGATTTCGAGTCGGACTCACAATTGAGTCGAGAAAAAATTACATAATACTGAAATTCATTGTTCACACATTGGTTTTCTTTTTTCTTTTTTCTTTTTTTTTTTTTGCCCAAAAATTATAATTATTTATTCGCGATATCAGAACTTATTTGAATTATTTAAATAAGTTTATTACATTTGCATAATTTGTTTTTAATACGGCAACTAAATTTAAAAAAAATATAAGTTAATTGTATGTGATGTTATAGGATTTTTTTTTATTTAATTAGATTGGCGTTGAGAGGGGATCCCCAATCAACCTCTTGTGACTAATTCACGGCAAGACTCAAACTCGTGACCCTCAGGAACTTTCAAACGCTATCAACTAATAAGCCACAGTGGCGTCATAAAAAAAAAGTTTTATGTGATGTCATAGTTGATATGTGTGAGAAACAACTAATGGTACATGTAACCGAGCGAAGCTAACTCGTGCNCTCAAACTCGTGACCCTCAGGAACTTTCAAACGCTATCAACTAATAAGCCACAGTGGCGTCATAAAAAAAAAAAGTTTTATGTGATGTTATAGTTGATATGTGTGAGAAGCAACTAATGGTACATGTAACCGAGCGAAGCTAACTCGTGGGGCTACTTGGCCTCAACTCGACAAGTAATTCGTGAACCGAGCTTGATGAACTCAACTCAGACCCGACTCAACCCGTTAGGTCGTGAGCCGGCTCGTATTAAAAGCAATTAATATAAAATATACTCAAAATATATTAAAGTTTAAATTTGTCTTTAAATTATTAAAAAAAATTAAAAATATAACTTATATTTTATATGAAGTAATTTTTTATTATTTATCTCATAATTATTCATGTTATTGATCATTTTATTATATACTAGTTTGAATTGATATTATTTTCACTTTAAATATAAAGAAGTAGGCTCAGGTGCTCCCTCAAACTCATTAAAATGAACTCAAGCTCGAGCTCAAACTCGATTAATTAATCAAACTTCATCTCTAGTCGAGAGTGGCTCAAGCTCGACTCAATTCGTTTACACCCTAGAAGTAACGTATAAATTTATATATTGTTATNTTAAAAGCAATTAATATAAAATATACTCAAAATATATTAAAGTTTAAATTTGTCTTTAAATTTTAAAAAAAATTAAAAATATAACTTATATTTTATATGAAGTAATTTTTTATTATTTATCTCATAATTATTCATGTTATTGATCATTTTATTATATACTAGTTTGAATTGATATTATTTTCACTTTAAATATAAAGAAGTAGGCTCAGGTGCTCCCTCAAACTCATTAAAATGAACTCAAGCTCGAGCTCAAACTCGATTAATTAATCAAACTTCATCTCTAGTCGAGAGTGGCTCAAGCTCGACTCAATTCGTTTACACCCTAGAAGTAACGTATAAATTTATATATTGTTATAAATATTCTTGATTAGTTTTGTATATCTTGTTAGTCATCCCTGAAGAAAAACTTGCTTATTTTCACAATTCACAGTCATTAAATTATTGTTTCAATTCTTTAAAAATATACCCTTATGTCTTTTTCAAACTCCGAATGATATCCCATGATAATTTATATGGCAGCTTAGAGATTCTTGAATTTTATTAAATGCTCATGAAATGAAATTCTTACAAGCTTATAAAGTCTCAATTGAATTTCATGAAGCAATATTGTATGGCGTTCAGTAAATTTTCTATACACTAATCACCAAGCTAATCTTTAAAAGAAAACGAATCCTTGATATTTATACGTTAAAAAATAGAAGATCAACACCAAAGTACTTCAAGCTCATATTCACGAGAAAAAATAAGGTGTGTCGTCCACACATGCGGATCACGGTAGGTGGATTCAACCATGCTGCCGCGCACACAGTGGGATGGTTGAATTCACATCGTCGCCCGCATCTATGTATGTCCGCACCTAATATTTACTCCATATTCACATTAATATACATGTCTTTTGTTCTTTCATTTAGATATATGCTCATAACTTAGTTCCACTCAATACCAAATTGAGGTTTTACCCAAATTGGTATTTAGCATGTTCTGGTTGGTCTCGCTTACATCCATTGTATTTCTATCATGAAATGAAAGGGACCATTTTACACCATACACAGCCGTGGCTTGTGTGGATCTCATGCGCCTCCTATATTAATCTTCTTAAATTTATAATAAGTAGAGTAAACTTAGTTATAAATTTATAAGAATTCAAAATAACATTTCTCAGCACCCTATAATGTTTAGTTATTGTTTCAAATATACCCCCGAATTGAATTAGTATTGTTGATGTCATTTATAGGAATTTATTTTTCCCTTAATATCATACTATTAAGAAAAGCAAGTGAAATAAATACAAATTTAAGGTTTTGTTGCTGCGGAAGCGTGCGCCATCAAACATATTTGGCGACTAGTTGTTATCAGAGACGGGTCATCCAACATTTAGTGGGGTCTCAAGAAAGATTCTAAACAAGTTTATCAAACATAGCCAATTGGATGATTGATTCTCCGACTAAAATCTGTGAAGTTCCAATATAATAAGCCAACATATATAATATTTTTTCCTCATACAAAGCTTAAGAAAACATTTTTTTCTTAATTTCGAAGCAGATCAAAGCATATAAACTCACTGATCGAGAGCTTTTTAAAGCAAAATCTCAATTTTGCAAACATAAAGTGATAATAAAACCCATTAGAATTTGTCAAAATTCTCATATCTGTAATTGATTAAAATTATATTTTAGAAGATTATCATAAAATTCATTAAAGTTAGAGCCAAGTTCCATAAATCAATCATCAACAAGTTGTTAGCTAAAAAAGTTTTGATTGCAAATCATACATTTACAACCCTAAAATAGTACAGCATATGGTTGGGATGGACCACTTCAAACTAAATGCACCAACCCATCACCATCACCTCAATGGATATTTTCTACCCCCAAAAGCAATTCTAAATAATAATAATAATCATCATCATCTTTAGCATAAAGAAGCTTACCAAGTAAGCAAACTTATAACAGATGGAGACCCCTCCCAACTTTTTCAAAGCCAACAGAGTTTAAAAACAACCTACAAACGTCTCTTATATACTGCAAATAAATTTTAATAAACAAGTTTATAACATCTTTTTTCTGCAAATGAAACATTTCTTCATTTACAAAATTTAGAGATTAATTCCTCTGAAGATCTCTAAGATTAATTAGCAGGTGGTGGAAGCACCTAATCAGACAACTCCAATAATGCCTGACGAAAACTTAGCTAGGTTATGATGAGATTGAGGTGGCGCGATTGTGAGCTCCAGATCACTATTCTCAATAGCCGAAGACTTGGCCAATTTTTTTGGTGGGCTAATAGGTAAATTTAATTTGAAAAAAGAGGGATCTGCTTGATCCGAAACGTTAAACTTCATGTTTTGGACTGCTAATTCCTGTCAAGAAGTTTGAAATTATTTCCTTTCATGCAAGTTTAATGCAGAAATTTGTGATTTTTGGAGGCCGGGAAGACAACGTGGAAGCTTACAGTCGAACTGGTTTTGCGTGGAATTGGAGTGCTACTACAGCTAGCCGCTGGTAATTGGATTGTGGTGATGCATGAATACCCAGCCTGCAGTCATTTTATTTACTCTAACAAGTTCAGATTAGCATATAGTTCTATTAATTCACACGATGAATTTATCCAAAATTAGTAATAAGGAAGATTTACATGCATACCACTCAATTCTTATGTATTTACATATATCTAACACCTAAAGTTCTATTTTTTACATATATGCCGCCTTGATTAAAAAGGTGTATTTGGCCTTTAAAAGATTTAACTAGTGATATTTTTTAGGTAATATGAATGATAAAAATCAAAGTTTAGACGTTAGATATGTAAATACGTAGGAATTGGGTGGTGTGCATGCATGTAAATGTCCCTTAGTAATATTATGGTTTTGCTAGAAGCACTTACGGAATGACTGTCAGGGTTTAGACGTTCAAAAACCTTGAAATTCTCATCAGACTTCTTCAATGGTGAGGTTGGGGAAGTGCCAGAGTTTGTAAACTTTAATGAAATGGTTGTCAAGCATAATAAAAAGAAGGGAAATAAATTAAATGTGCTGCTAAGCTGAGATTAAGTGGATGTTTAGAACTTACTTTTTTATGGATGACAACATCAAAAAGGCTGGATCTTCTCTTCTTCTTACTGGTGTTGGTTTGTCGAAGGAAATACTTCTGAGCATGGCTGGCAACTTGGGTTGGAGTTCTGGTCATCACAAAGTTTCTGGAGATTCCCCTCCAGTCACCCCTTCCAAGCTTTTCTAATCCTGCTAAAAATGTTCGGTGCTCCTCTTCGGACCATGGAACTCCTTAAAAAAGTAGAACTCAATAAGTTGTAGAGATGACAGAAATCTAATGGAGGAAATACAGCAGTAGTTTTTTGTATTTTTCTTTTTGTCCAAGGGACAATAAAAGGCAANAGAAGCTTACCAAGTAAGCAAACTTATAACAGATGGAGACCCCTCCCAACTTTTTCAAAGCCAACAGAGTTTAAAAACAACCTACAAACGTCTCTTATATACTGCAAATAAATTTTAATAAACAAGTTTATAACATCTTTTTTCTGCAAATGAAACATTTCTTCATTTACAAAATTTAGAGATTAATTCCTCTGAAGATCTCTAAGATTAATTAGCAGGTGGTGGAAGCACCTAATCAGACAACTCCAATAATGCCTGACGAAAACTTAGCTAGGTTATGATGAGATTGAGGTGGCGCGATTGTGAGCTCCAGATCACTATTCTCAATAGCCGAAGACTTGGCCAATTTTTTTGGTGGGCTAATAGGTAAATTTAATTTGAAAAAAGAGGGATCTGCTTGATCCGAAACGTTAAACTTCATGTTTTGGACTGCTAATTCCTGTCAAGAAGTTTGAAATTATTTCCTTTCATGCAAGTTTAATGCAGAAATTTGTGATTTTTGGAGGCCGGGAAGACAACGTGGAAGCTTACAGTCGAACTGGTTTTGCGTGGAATTGGAGTGCTACTACAGCTAGCCGCTGGTAATTGGATTGTGGTGATGCATGAATACCCAGCCTGCAGTCATTTTATTTACTCTAACAAGTTCAGATTAGCATATAGTTCTATTAATTCACACGATGAATTTATCCAAAATTAGTAATAAGGAAGATTTACATGCATACCACTCAATTCTTATGTATTTACATATATCTAACACCTAAAGTTCTATTTTTTACATATATGCCGCCTTGATTAAAAAGGTGTATTTGGCCTTTAAAAGATTTAACTAGTGATATTTTTTAGGTAATATGAATGATAAAAATCAAAGTTTAGACGTTAGATATGTAAATACGTAGGAATTGGGTGGTGTGCATGCATGTAAATGTCCCTTAGTAATATTATGGTTTTGCTAGAAGCACTTACGGAATGACTGTCAGGGTTTAGACGTTCAAAAACCTTGAAATTCTCATCAGACTTCTTCAATGGTGAGGTTGGGGAAGTGCCAGAGTTTGTAAACTTTAATGAAATGGTTGTCAAGCATAATAAAAAGAAGGGAAATAAATTAAATGTGCTGCTAAGCTGAGATTAAGTGGATGTTTAGAACTTACTTTTTTATGGATGACAACATCAAAAAGGCTGGATCTTCTCTTCTTCTTACTGGTGTTGGTTTGTCGAAGGAAATACTTCTGAGCATGGCTGGCAACTTGGGTTGGAGTTCTGGTCATCACAAAGTTTCTGGAGATTCCCCTCCAGTCACCCCTTCCAAGCTTTTCTAATCCTGCTAAAAATGTTCGGTGCTCCTCTTCGGACCATGGAACTCCTTAAAAAAGTAGAACTCAATAAGTTGTAGAGATGACAGAAATCTAATGGAGGAAATACAGCAGTAGTTTTTTGTATTTTTCTTTTTGTCCAAGGGACAATAAAAGGCAACGTCAATGTTGTTTTCTGAACGAAATCTTCCGAAATTTCTGCAATGACAGTACTGTAGCTTGCAACATCAAAATATAATACGGGACTTGTATTATCCGATGGTTAGATGATTCGACATTGTTCATAATAGGAATAAGGCTAGTCCATCTTGGACCTAAAAAATCCGACTGAGTGAAGGGCAATAGCCTAGATTGAGCATACTCATAGCCTGAAAAGATCCATTTTTTCATTAAATTTTATGGTAAAAAGGTGGTGGTACAAATACTTCTGTGCAATGATGATTTCTGTGATTAGCAAGAGAGGGTGACCAGGCAATGGCGATTGTTAAAGAATAGGCAATGAAAAATGTAGATGCTAGTCTAAAAAGGACAGTGACAAATGGGTGATGACAATCATTGGCATCAATTGATAGACAATAGATGCAATCATGAAAAACTAGGTGTAGAATGGCATGCAGAGTGATTGTCCTGGTAGCCAATGGGAAGTTTGAGCAATTAGAAAAGGTTGATAGGTTTAAATATAGAAAACCTCTAAGATGATAGATTGAATTCCAAGTGGCGACCAAGGGTCTGTTTCGGGCAGCTGTTAAATATTTATAATCTGATGAGCAGATTATTCTGATAATTTGCAGATTACCAGAATAAGCTGACACACTGTTTGAGGCAGCTTATTCAAAACAACTTACTGACAGTTGTTGTTAAATAAATGACAATTCTGTCCCTGTTTGGTTAAGCTGTTTGCAACAGAACTGTATGAACACAGAAATAGATAAAACAGAACCCGCAAATTATTGCAGATCAGTTCAAAAAGATAACATAGAGTGCATATGAAAAAAATAGATAACACAGAAATAGATACCCAGAAAAAAGAAACCAACTGTCAGATCTAGAAATTTAAAAAAAATCAAAAGGAAATGCATACGAACTTTTATGAAATCGTCGATGTTTAAAAGAGTGTTTAACAAATCTTATTCAAGATTTGCAAATCTAACACCTAAACTTCAATTTTGGCTAACAGCATAAATCGATCAACAAGTTCACTTCAGCTTTGCTCATGGAAGCCATGGTTGCCCTTAAACAGATGGCCCATCCAAGGAGCTATATCTCCTCTGCTTGAGAATTATTTAAGAAAGGTAGTTGAGTGGATCTCTGAATGACTACAAGAAAGTTGTCTTTGATGATGGATTATCCAAATCCTGGATTGAAGCTAAAATAGAGGAAAAACTTGACTTAACAACCTAAGAACCTATAGGAATTAAAGATGTTCTTTTTGTTGTTTGGACGTATTTAAGCTAAATCTTGCAACCAAACAGCCCATAATTCTCATTTCCTTCTCAAGAATCAGAAAAATGCCTTACAAAAAAAGGCAGAAAATACTGGCCATCGTTCAAAACATCAGGGATGAGCAATAACCATAATAAATACTCAACAAAGTTAACCTCAGCAAACACTAAAACGGTGAGGAAGAGGACATTTGTAATCTAGGATTTCAAAGAAGAAAAAGCAACGATGCGAGAAAAAGCGTTCGGTGAATTTACCTAGCGTCAGTCGAAGATTTGTTGTTAAAGGACCTCGATGCAAGGTGTCAAGGACGAAAGACCTTGACTTCAGCTTGGGACGACAGCGAGGTCGAGGGAGAGCATAGAAGTCGCGGAAGAAGGTAAACGACGAAGCAGCTCGGGACGATGTCGAGGGCGAGGGAGAGCAGGGAAGAGAACGGGAGGAAATCTTCACCCTAACGCGCGAATCCAACGCAGGACGTGGCCCCAATCCCGCTTCACCCCCTATTAACGAAAACCCTTAAGTGCATTCANCTTAAGTGCATTCGGCGCGGTGAAAATAATCCAGAGCGAACGTATTTTCTAAACACGAAGGGAGCGTCCGCATACCGCCACTGCAGCCCACAAAGCTGCCCCAAATGGGCACCAAATCTCTACATTTATCTAAATTTTGAGATTCTTTTCACTAAAAACTCTCCAAAATTAATAAGAATAAGTCCTATTTATATNACATCAGGGATGAGCAATAACCATAATAAATACTCAACAAAGTTAACCTCAGCAAACACTAAAACGGTGAGGCTAGGATTTCAAAGAAGAAAAAGCAACGATGCGAGAAAAAAGCGTTCGGTGAATTTACCTAGCTTCAGTCGAAGATTTGTGGTTAAAGGACCTCGATGCAAGGTGTCAAGGACGAAAGACCTTGACTTCAGCTTGGGACGACAGCGAGGTCGAGGGAGAGCATAGAAGTCGCGGAAGAAGGTAAACGACGAAGCAGCTCGGGACGATGTCGAGGGCGAGGGAGAGCAGGGAAGAGAACGGGAGGAAATCTTCACCCTAACACGCGAATCCAACGCAGGACGTGGCCCCAATCCCGCTTCACCCCCTACTAACGAAAACCCTTAAGTGCATTCGGCGCGGTGAAAATAATCCAGAGCGAACGTATTTTCTAAACACGAAGGGAGCGTCCGCATACCGCCACTGCAGCCCACAAAGCTGCCCCAAATGGGCACCAAATCTCTACATTTATCTAAATTTTGAGATTCTTTTCACTAAAAACTCTCCAAAATTAATAAGAATAAGTCCTATTTATATTTTTCTTAAGGCAATATTTTGAACATTATTTTAAAATCCTAAACACTCTAAACAATATTAAAAGCCAAAAAATTAAAAGAAATTAATTATTATAATTGAGTTGTGATTTTCTTGACATCTTGATGATGTAATGAACCTGGAATTTTGTAGTCTTAGACTCATGAAGTTCGTCAAATTGACAGAATCATTATGACTATAAGAATATAATTAATTTTGAAAGAAGCCTATCCCTTTAATTTATCTTGAAAGAATAAAAATCATACTTTTGAATGTTTGATTTAAGCTCACTTAGATTTAACTTCAACTGATTTTGATATTGGGAATTCACCTCATCACAACACACACTTGTGTATAAATTTGCTAAAAATAAAATTCAAATGACCTCAAAATTGATTCAAGTACTCTTTGGTGTATATACATAAATTTCAAAATTTGTGCCTAACCAAAAAAAACTTTTTGAATCTTATGAATATTCAAAGTTAACATGGCACAAATTATAGCAAGGCCAGTCCATTTGTACTAGAAAAGTTTCTTCGTTGAAGTAATCAATTTAGTGCAACATTAAAGTGAAGAACATTGAAATTACAGCATCCCAAAACAAATTCCAAAATAGTATTTATAAGTTATAATATTATAAGTTTAATTTTTAATTTTTAATTTAATTTAAATTTTTAAAAATTGAGGCTAAAGATATAAATTAAAAGATTTGTATAATTGAAACAAATTTCTCTTTCAACGCACGAGGCCGATCAAACTTCTCTAACATTTTAAGATGGAAAGGCGTCTTCCCTCTACAATTATTACTTCATGGAACTATAATCAATCAACTTCTCTCTCTCCTTTTGATTAGTTTAAATAGTAAATACTCATTTTTATCGTAATAGACACATATTTATTAAATTAAAATGAAAAATAGTTATTACTTGTCATCAAAATTGAAGAAAGAATCAAGTTGTAAGGAGTTTNAACTATAATCAATCAACTTCTCTCTCTCCTTTTGATTAGTTTAAATAGTAAATACTCATTTTTATCGTAATAAACACATATTTATTAAATTAAAATGAAAAGTAGTTATTACTTGTCATCAAAATTGAAGAAAGAATCAAGTTGTAAGGAGTTCCAGAGGATCCTTGTTCATTAAATGAGGATCACATGTATTGCATTATTTCCGCATTTCACCGTTGAAGTGTTATATTTATTAATCTTTTTTTCTTTCTTTAGACCACTAGAACCATCTTCCAAATCCGCTCACTTTCATGCAAAGGATTTTCCACATTGCTCATTTTGCTCTTCCAAACCACCTTCCCACAATTACCATCTTTAAAACTTCTCACTAACCTCCCATTCATTTCCCACTCTCCACATATCTCATTCCATTCCATCACTTAGCCTCCACAAAAAAAATAATAATAATAAAATAAAAAATTAAAAAAACTCATTTATATTTGCCTCTCCCAAACTATTCTGTTCATCCCCTCAAGCCACTAACCTTCTTGGTTTAATTTTCATTTCCTTAAATTTTACAATTGAAAAGTAGGCCATTCTATATGTCTAGTAACATATCAATGTGCAGCAACTGATATTAGAACTTCGAAAAAGATGGAAGGATCAAGAGGACAATACCACAATTCATGGGTAAACTTCCACATCTTCACAGACTATACACTTACCTTCGATTTGATGGTGTGAATTCAATTTTACACTCTGTTATAAATTCTTTTTTTTTCCATAGCATTGGCCATATATTTCCTTAAAAGCACATCAAAAGGAGAGAGAGAAATTGATTGGATAAGTGTTGAACTAAAAGCTAATAGGCTGAATTTTTTAGAATTTGGTAGCTAGGATCCATTGCAATGACATTGATTAAGAAAGAGCAAGTAAGCTTGCCATTATTCTTATAATGGATATTAGAAAAGAAATAGAATTAGAAGATCCACAACTTTTTATTTCACATTAATCGTTGAGAAGTATGAGAGTTTATTATCTGCTTTAAGTTATGGGGTTTTTAATGGTAACTAAAGATAAAATTAAAAATTGGAAAAAAGAAAAATTAGCATGTATGCTGTTTATAATGACAACAAGTGTAGATTGGTGATAAATAGAGAAAACATTTTGCATTTCATATCATTCTACACACTTACTAAGGAAAATCCAAATGTTTAACCCAATCCCGACTAAGCCCTTTCATGTTAATTGGATAAACCATTTGCTCTCTATCTATCACAAGTAAATGCTGGTAAGTGGTATCTATTAAGATGGGAAGGTAGGAAGATAAAGTTCGATGTGATGTCCTTCCAATGGAGATATATCACACATCATTTAGGTAGAACTTTGTTTTTTAATAAAAATGAAGTGCATTCTAGAAAGAAAATATGTATATATTTAAGGTTAAGGACAAAATCATTATGCTATCTTCATTAAAATCAGTAGAAATGTCTACATCAACTTTACCTCATAAGCCTACCACTAATATTCAATTAGGTTCTAATCACCAGAAAAATGCAAAACTACTATTGATAATGATTGGATCCAATACAGTTAAGGAGGTTGATGATGAGTTTAGTATTGATGAGCTTTTCCACCAATAATTAAATCAAATATTAAAATACAGCGAAAAAATCTTGGTAATTTAAAAAATTATTATTTTTATTTAACTTCTCTTCACTTGCTCCATGTGATAGAAGATATGCATATACAAGTTAAGATACACATACTTCTTTTGATCACAAATATATTATTTAAATTTAGTGATTTCACCTGATAATTTATCTAATGAGCTACCACCTATGAATAACATTTAACAAACAATTGAATTTATTCCTAGTCTTAATTATCAAGCTTACCATTTTTATTGGATGCATTCAACATAGCATGCTGAAAAAAAAATGTTTATTTTTGAAGAATATGTGATGAAAACAAGGCTATCAACAAAATTTTCATTTATTATAGGTGTATTATACCTAGATTAGATGACATGCTTGATCCAGTATGTGGTGCAGCTTATTTTTTCCAAAATTGATCATAGGGCATGTAAATGAATGGAATACAACTTCCAAAATCCCATGTGAACTTTATAAATGATTAATGACGCATTATAGTTTATCAAACACACATAACACATTCATAAGCAACGTGAATATTATTTTAAAACACTTTAACAAAAAAACATTTCAGCAATATTAACGATACATTTACATCACTTAAACTTTGTCTTCAATAAACTTAGGGAATCCAAATAAATTGTTAATAAAAAGATATGTCTTCATGCAATATAAGTTATTCTCTTTGAATTTTTAGTCTTTGGATAAAGCCAAAAATTGATTGGTCAGCGCCTAGTACATAACTAATGTTGGGAAGTATTCATATCTTAATTATTATAATCGAGCATAGCCATCTAGTAAAACCCATCATAGAAAACCTAAACAAAGACAATTTTTTTAAAATAAAATTGCTCAAAAGGGTAAATGTAAAATTTGTTATAATTTTCCCTCCACTTATTAGGTTTCTGACTCTAATGTATTAAGTTCATAACTTATCTGAAGCAATTGAGGCAATATATAATGTTTTTTGTGTCACCATAAAAGGTATATTTAGTCAAAAAAGCCATGTAGTTCTCTTCTTTAAAGAGCACTTGAACAATGCCTGACAAATATATATTCCTTATGATAGAGAATTTTATGCTATTATAGACAAACTAAAATTTATCATTTTGTTCTAAAGTTTATAATTACAAAATAGAAACTAAATCTTAACCATGTATGGGTGTTAAATTTATAGGATTTTTTTTTTTTTGTGTGTGAAAACATGAACCCGATATAGTAAATAAATCATCTTATAGTTTTTTCTAAGGTACTATTGGTAATTACTTCTTAATACTTCTTGGGACTATAGATTTTTGAATTTGATAAACTTATGAAAGATTATAATTTTTTCCCTAATTTCCATCTAACCTATCATGAGTGTAAGAAAGTCTTTAATTCTGGTGAGTTTCCTATGATTTGTTATCCATATAAAGGTAAATATCAATCTATGTATTTCTAAACCTTCATCGAAAGAATTTCTTATTTTTGTGTCACGATCAAGGATGGTAACATGACATCTTGGAATGGTTAAGACTATTAAATTTCCCTCACCAAGGAGAAATGTTGAAAGAGTATTGACAGAATGCTATAGTTGTAGGTAAACAAAATAACTTGCAAAAATCTCAAAAGCATTCTATAAAATAGTACATGTTTTATCTTGCTCTAAAACAAATTATGTCTATTCATTAAAAAGTATATTAAATTAAATGAATTGCCCTCCATATTTTGATAATAAGGATATGAAATTCAATTCTTATCCTTGTAAAATGTTATGAAAGTTAATATGGATGAACATAAAATTTTATCTTTTTGTTACTCTCAATTGATGAGCTGATTGAGGTGGTCAATGGAACATTAGAAACTTTTACCTTGATGTTTTTTGAGAAAAAGCCGAGTAACTAAAAGTTGTATCTTTCAACTTTAGAATTTGTTTTTTAACAAAAATGCTCCAAAATTATAAAGAAAACATCACTTGAAGTAAGTTTTGACTACAACCTAGAGGAACTATTGAAACAATTAGCATTTTTTTTTATGAATTTTCATTTATAAGAGATTTTAAAGTCATTCCAGCAGAAGATGTAAGGTAACAATTGGAAGAAAATAACACTAAATATGCTGATAAAATAAATCAAAACATAACTACACAGAAATATAATGAAGGTGATAATGTTTTGATTTGCCTTTATTTTGAGAGATACACCTCTACTAAATGCATGGATTTAGGCATGAAGATGTGGATCTGTTAAAATTATTAAGTAATTTAGACTTGATGCTTATTTTCTTTAATTGCTCTTTAATATGTTTAATTGCCTATTTTCAGTACAAAAGATATCTAATCTTATAAAGGAGTTGATCAACATCCAGATAATCTCTTATTAAAATATCATGATCATTACTTGCAAGTGCCAACATTTTTTTATGTGAAAAATATCATTATTGATAAATTGCCTACATATTATGATGTTACACAAAAGTTTCTAGCCAGGTCATGGTAAAATTAACCACATATTGAGAATACATGGATGATAAGGGACGACATATGTACAATAACATCAGATCTTGTAAATAGCAAATTAGGGGTTTGACTCTTCAGAGAATAGTTTATATTTCTTAAGTTTATGGAAATCAATGCAGGATATCAAGTAAACTGTAATTGAAACTTTGATGTGATTTGAAATTTCAAAAAAAGTGATTATTAGCTGTTATGAATGATTGGAAGAAAGAGGTTGCCCAAACCTCTCCACCATCTTAGAAGAGAAGAGGCACATCCCCTCCACAACCACACCTTCATAAAACCACCATCCAACCTTTTAAGACTATTTCAAATTTTAATTGCTCATTTTGATTGAAAAACATATTAAAACTTCTGGAATTAAAATGAAAATGACAAATTGGCTTGTCATTAAATTTGGAGAAAGAATTCTCTTGTTGGGAGGCTTGGGGGCCGATCCATGCTTTATTTGACTGAAATTTGCATCTATTGTGCCTTTCCTTATTTCAACATTTAACTGTTACAATTATTAATTATTTTCTCTTTCTGACCATCAATAGAGCCATCCTCCAAACCCTCTCCCTTCCATGCAAAGATAATTGTGTTATGCTTGCTCTTCTTCTAGCCCTAATCTTCTTCCCTGGCTAGTAGTTTCCCAAAGTTCTTCACCACCTTTCCACCATTAATTAACATCATCCTTACAGCATTTACTAATCTCTATTATGATTCTCCCTCTTATCCAAACTTATTCATAAGTCAAACCAAGCCATTAAACTCTTTTTATATTCACAAGTTTTCCCTTTCCTTCCCCGACCCGATTTCTCAAATTGAAAGGCAAGCCATTCAATTTTCCCCAACTATAATTCCCATTGTGCACCAANTTCCCCGGCCCGATTTCTCAAATTGAAAGGCAAGCCATTCAATTTTCCCCCAACTATAATTCCCATTGTGCACCACTATCCCAGCCCAAATCTGGTTGGTTGATTTCAATCTTGGATGAATCAAAGCAAGAAATATACCATAGATTAATCAAGAACCACACGCAAACAACTCCTTAGAATAAGAAACAACGACCAACCTAGTAGTCTCCGAAAAAAAAAAAAAAACTCCATTAAAAAACAACACTTTATTCTAACAAGTGATAGCGCATCCCCATACAAAAACAAATCAATCACAAATTTTAAATTAATTTTATCCAGATATTTTCGAGTCCCTTAACGAACTATCTCATCCATAAAACTTCCATAGAAAAACCTAGGGATTTCTGCACAATCCAATTCGAACAACATACAAGAAACCAAATAGGGAAATCGAAGANCGATTTCAGCGAGCCAAATCATATGCGCGAGTTTAGGCTCATACTTTTTCGTCGCTTTTATTATTTCCCGATTTGCTATTGAGACGCTTAAATCATTCTCTTTTCCTTATGTTCTTACGCTGAAATTTGTATTAAGAATATTTATCATTAATGTAAATTTATGATTAAATGAACATTTAAGGAAATTAATGGAAGTGAAAACGTCTTCCTACACCTAAAGAAGTTTGGGTATGTCAACAGCTTCAACAATTTCAATCTAGCTAGAAAGATGCGACGGCGACGAAAGGAATTAATGGCACGCAAATACGGAATAATATTGAATCTGATCAAATGTGAAGATGTTTATTACCTTCTGTTTAGGCGCTTCATCTTCCACAGTACCATTCCCCACTCTGCTATAGCTGTGAATTTAGCTCGACGATCATTAGTGGCTCAAAAATTGATTCAAATTTTGGACTGATCAAACTAAATGAGTAAATGAAATGAGTCGAGTTACAGCCAAAATTTATTATCAATTTTTTTAAGCCAATTTCGAAGTCTGGCTTGAAATCGGATCCCTAACAACACTGGTGATGCTAGGATAGAATTTAACGAATTTAATTCGAAAATATTTAATCGCTCGGGATCAAGTTCATAATGAAATAAACGAGCCAAAGCGATAAGCCAAAGTTTTAGAATGAAAATTTTTTTAGCCGATTTTAACATAACCTACTATCTACGCCGGTTTGTCAAACGATAAGGGATTAAAAGACGACAACGATTAACCGGAAGATTTCTAAACCTCCAAAAAATAAATAAATAA
>JXCR01071190.1:48994-99589 GCA_002079205.1 Phalaenopsis hybrid cultivar | reverse complement strand
CGAACCCAGCATAATATAAACCCTATTTAATTCCTTATATTAAATAGGGGAATTTGTCGGCCAATACATTGGTTTCGCAGACCAAACGGATGTCATAACTTTCTTTAGTTTATTTGATCGAGCCTCACCCTCAATTATTGTGTTCATCTTTAGGGATAGATACAGAATTTGAGGTAAAGCGCTCTTTCATTTAAACTATGAAAATTATGGGGTTAGTTTGACTTCATCTTTTTCAAAATTAAAATTTTTTTTTAATGTCCTTCCGAAGCGGGCAACGGGATTTCAATTCCGATGACCGACAGCTTCTTACGGGCAAACCCACACCAAAAATAGTGCCGAAAGGCCTCTAATATTACTCCCTGTGGGATCGATATACAGGACTCCATTAGAGCCCTATATTAATTGAGCGATACGTATACTTGCGTTGATAAGTGTAACTTTATAATTATTGAATATTTTATACACATATTTATCAAATCTAAAACCGTTATCAAGTTTTTGACGCGGTTGCCGGGGATTTAAATCTTCTAGCAGCAGTATCAAATTCTTGTATTTTTAAGCATATATAAAGTTGCTATCAAGTATATCTTTCATAAATTTCATATAACTTGACATTTATTCCAAAGCTTCAATGAAAAGAATGTTTATCGTTAACTTTTGAAGGATTTCAAAAAATTTTGTAAATTGTTTGTCATTATTCTTCTGCTTCAATCGTTGAGAAAAACATATGTAATGGTTTTTCTAAAGGAACTTGTATTTGTTCATTTTCATTATGGTCACTTTCAATCTCTTGCTTCTCCTCATTAACTTCAGTTTCTCTTTGGATTCTTGTTTCAACTTCTTTTTCACTTCGTAGTTGAATAACTTTAATTTGCTTATTATTTTGATCTTTTGGATTAACTTCCATAGTACTCAGAAGATTTCTTGAAGGTCTCTTACTAAGTGCAGTAGCAATATGTCATAATTACTTTTCAATAATTCTAATAGCAACCCCTTGATTTTTTATTTGATTTCCCACATTCAACTTTACTTCTTCCATCGCCAACTTCTTTTCTTTAACTTGTGGGTAAGGGTTAGAGTTAAATTCAGGAGGATAATAAGGTCGATAATTGGGATTTCCTTGGTTGTTTAAATTTCCTAAGGGGTTCATTGAATTGTTAAAATTATTCCAACTAAAATTAGGGTGATTTTTCCATCCAGGGTTGTAATAGTTAAAATAGGGATTGTTATTACGATTATTTATAACATTCAAAGTTTCATAAGATAGTTGAGTATCAATTATCTACCCTAGTGAATTTTCCTCTAATACTAACATTTGAGAATAATTCACTCCAATTTGATCAATCTTTTTGATATAACAACTATTTGAGATGCTAAAATAGACATTACATCAGAGTCATGAATACCAGCTACTCTCTTAGGATTTACCCTTTCAGAGGGACATTAAAAATTATTAGTAGTCGTTTCTTCTATTATAGAGTATGCTTCATCAAAAGGTTTTGACATTAATGATCCACCAGCAGCACATTTATAATATATCTAAGTGATCCCATTAATCCATTGTAAAATGTTTGAATTATTAACCATTCTGGTAAAGCATTGTGGACATTTTCTAAGGAGATCCTTAAATCTTTCCCAGGCCTTATATATCGATTCCCCTTTAAACTGACAAAAAGATGTAATATTGTTTCTAAGCTTAGCGGTTTTTGAGGGTGGAAAATATTTAGCCAAAATTTTTTGTGATAGTTCTCCCTAAGTTTTGATAGATCCAGGTGCTAATGAACTTAACCAAGCTTTAACTTTATCCCTTAGTGAAAAAGAAAAAATTCTAAGCCTAACAACATCATTAGACACTCCATCATATTTAAAAGTAGCACAAATTTTAAAAAAAATTAGCAAGATGTAAGTTAGGATCTTCAGTAGGTGTTCCTCTAAACTGATTATTTTGTACCATTTGGATAATAATAGGTTTAACTCAAATGAATTAACAACTGAGTATTTAAGTGAAGTTCATCTACTATAGGATTAGTATAATCTTTAAAAGTTTGTCGATTTTCATTTATTTTATTATCTAAGTTATTCGCCATTTCGTTCAAATTTTTAATTTCTTTTATTTTTTTCAAAAGTTTCTAATAGTACATTCAAATACCGTATCGTAAGGTACTAAACCTTCAGATCCAATATTTCACATAAACAAATATAATAAGCAAAGAAAAATTTCTTAAAAATACTCTTAAATATATATAATTATAAATTTTTTTGGATTTTTGGTTTTATATATTTTTTTGATTTTTTTATATTTTGTCTCTAAATTTCCTAATTTACCAAATCTATCTAATTTATCGTCACCTTCCCTAGCAACGGCGCCAAAAACTTGATCCCGAAAAATATAATTGTGCAAAATTTATAAAGTTGACTCCGCTTTACAACGTTGCCAAAAACTTAATGTGGTATTTTATGAATAATAACGTTAAACACTTAATGTTAGGATTCTACACAAGTATACGTATCATTATCAAGTATTATAAGACTTTCTATTTAAATCCCAAATATTGATCCCACGAGAAAGGTTTAAATTTGAAATGATAAATTAAGTAGGAAATTCATAGAAATAAAACAAAATTATTGTCACTAATTTTGAATGTTTGAGATACTATGAGAACTAAATTATTAACAACTAGCAAGATTTAAATGCAAAGTTTAAAATAGTAACTACTAAACTATGTTTATGTGATGAAGTATTCTAATACGAAAAAACATCTTTCCCACTACAATGGGTTTTTGATGAAATGAGATGAAATAAATGGTTTAAATTTGTATTGTACCAAATAGGAGAAACTTTAATTCTCTAGCCTGATTTAGTGTTACAGAAAATCATTGGGCTAATCTCAGGTTTAGTCCCTAAATCCATGGCTAGGTGATCCCGACTGTTTATATGCAACAGTATAACAATGACTTTAATTATAATTTTCACTCATATTTCCTTACTTTACAACAGAACCAAAACGTTGATCCTGAAGAAAATAAGAATTTAACTCTTTAATTTATATATTAAGATACTACGCAAGTATACGTATCGTTATCACATAATATAGGACTTTTGATTAAGACCTGACTATCGAAACCACAAGGAAATTATGCAATATGCACTATTGAACAACAAACTTTCTTCTCTAAAAAGACAATTACTTAAACATTAGATATTTTCACAGTATTAAAATTCAAATCTTTTTGGTATTTTTGATATTTTGACAAAATAGTAAAACTTCTAAAGATAACTTGAGTTTATGTAAAAGAAAATCACTTGATATGAAAATAACTTTCTCCTTATGATGAATTAGTAATAAGTATAGAAATTTTGTTCTGGAAGTATGCTAATTGTGTTGTGCCAAATAGGAGCAATTATATTCTTTACCCTTAATAGAGATGTTATAAAGAACATTAGCTAATTTAAAGTTTGAATAGTTCTGAAAACTAGCTAGACAGGGAAGATACCAGCTCTCACTCTAGAGTTCCCTTGATTCCATCCACCTGGGGGCTAACATCTCGTATCAGAACCTAAATCAATAAACCATGTTGGGGGCTTTAACCTGTCACATTAAAGTCCTCTAACTCTACACCCTTCAAAGTTTATTTTCCTATTAATTTGCATTAAATCATATGAATTATATTCTCATTCATACAACCTCATGTGATTCTTTCCAACTATTGACTGAGATAATATCATCCCGGTTCTTACATGTTCTCACAACAAATTTTAACATCTAGATGGTCTAGATCAATAAGTAAATAAAGTACATGGAATTAAATCATCACAACTTCTTCCAACATTAAAGATTAATACTCTTCACAACTTTCATCCAAAACTTTAATTACTTATCTTCTTAAGGAGAAAGATAAAGAAAACTACTCAAAATTCATAGAGAAATTAATACCACAGTTTAGTTTAAAAGTAGAAATCATTGTCAAACTAACAAGAAATCTCGATTAAAACTTTTAATTTAAAAGTAGAAATCATTGTCAAACCAACAAGAAGTCTCGATTAAAACCAAAAGTAGTTTAGACAAAAGATAAAAACTTATCTCAAATCCTCCACCAAACTCTTGAAGTTCCTTTGAATCTCTTCTCTTTTACAACACTTTAATCTCAAATCCTCCACCAAACTCTTGAAGTTCCTTTGAATCTCTTTTCTTTTACAACACTCTCAAATTAAACTAAGAACAAAAAGGATAAAGTAAATTTGTGTGGTGCCTGAAAATATCTCCAAAACTATCTTACAAAACTTCTCAGGACTCCTCTTCAAACTATTTTCAGAACTTTCAAGCACCCCCTTTAAAATGTCTCAACTTCCTTCTTTTACAAATCTCCCAATACTCGCCTTGGAAATTATTCAAAATATGTCCAAATTTGATGTATTCTCCGAAAGATGCCTCCTTTTACAAGTCTTTTAATAATATTTTTGGTCCCAGTGGTGATAACCACCCTTTTTAGCCAATAGGTGCCTCAAATGTTTCTTCAAAATTTGATCAAATGAAGAAAACCACCAAATAACTGCCTCTGGCACTTAGGTGCGCCTTCCCTGTTTCACCAACGCTTAAGTGTCGAATCTGGCACTTAGGCGCCAAAACAAGTTTGCACAAATTTCACATTTTTGCTCTAAATTTGATTTTTTTTCACTCCTTTTAGCATTTTTCAACATTTTACTTGTACTTGAAAGAAGAACACACAGATACCTTCCATTAATGCGTAATATCTAAAAAATAGGTATAAAAATGCATCAAAAAACACTATATATTTTAGATGTATCAAAATCCACAAAATTTAAAATGTTACTTATCCTCAAGTGACACTTCAATCTTTAAAAACTAAATATGTATGATATGTATATGAGTTTCTTTAAGAGTTACTAAAATTTAGATTTAGAAATATAGTAGTCCAATTTAGAAAAAAATATTTAGTAAATGAGACCAACTTAAAGTTTAGAAATTTTTAATGTTAAGAAAAATGAAAACATGAGTTCTTATTTGATTCAGAAATATTATAGATTCTCCAAATTTAACATTTAGTCCTTTTATTATCTCCACTTAAAAATTTTTATTAAGAATAATTTTACTTACTATATTATAAGCTTAAGCGTTTCTCAAGTCTTATACTTTAAAAAGAACAAATGTGGACAATTTTTAATTAAGCACTAATCCTGAAACTTCTCCTACCTTACTATTTTTCCTTTTCTTTTTCCTTTTCCTTTTCTTTTTTTTTTTCCTTTTCCTTTTCTTTTTCTTTTTATTTTTCTTTTTTTGACAAGGATTATTATATATGGATAGACCCTTAATGGTTTTGAATTCCACTTCTCCTTTCCTAAAGCAAAGTCCTGATACAAATCTTTTACTTAAAAATATAATACTAATTTTGAAAATTATTTTAATAAAAGAAATTTAATTATTAAAAATAAAAGTCTAAATTTTTTAAATTCTTCAAAAATTCAATTTTTCTTACTAAAGATAGTTACACCATGTTTAACATTTTCTACATTAAAAAATTTTAACTGAAAGTTTTTCTTCTTTACTCCGAATTTTAACTAAATTTTCTTACTCATTTCTAAAATCAAATATTACTTCCCTAATATGGGATATACATAATCATTTTTCTTTTCAAATCAAATTCACTTGTAGCACATTTGAGAACAAATAATACTCAAGTTTTGAAAATATTTTTCATTTTCCCCTCAAACTTAGATTTTTAACAGATTAAACAGTTAAGCAGCAAATATAAATAAGTAGGAATGAAAATTTTAAATAACATGCTTACATGAATTTTTATATCCTAACTATACAAGTATAAAGCTTAAAAAAGGAGTAAAATTAATTTTTAATTTATTTTCTATCATTTTCATTTCAATTCAACATGTAGAGATTCAATAGAATTCTAAGTAGTGAGTACAAACATAAAAACAAACTAGCACACTAACTTTAATTTCCAGTCTCAACATAAAAATAAACACATTAATATGATAAAAGAAAAATACAAGGTAGCAGTTTTCTGAGTTTAAGATTTTAAACTAAAGTCAGCAAGATTTTCAACTTTTCACAAGACATTGAATCAAATTCAATCCTAAACTAACTAACACAGTACTCAACACAATAGTAACAATTACTAGCCTAGAAATTAAAACAAAATACTAACAAAACACAACATCACAATACAATTAAACAAAATAAAATTCTCACACATCACAAGGCTTAAGCAAATACACAAGTGTAAATGTAGCAAGTCCAAACCACATAGTCCAACTACATATTACAAAAATAAAAATAAATCAGTGCTCCTTTTCATCATTCACAGAATCACCGCTATTCTAGACATCTGCAGGCTCATAGTCAGGGTATCTAGGAAATGGAGGAAATTCCACTCCTTGGTTACCCCTAATGAGGTTTTCCAGAGATGAATGAAATTTCTCTTCATAATCACTTTTTCTTCTATTATACTCATCAATATGATCTGCAAAATGCTCTAAATTCTGTACCTTATCTACGATATAATTGATATTATCCATCATCCTCTATAATAGTTAACTTTGAGTTTCTATAGACTCACCTCCAGAAGTAGAAGCTCGTGAGGTAGATGGTCTAGATGTAGAAGTAGTAGAGGTAGAAGCAGCAGACATCTCCATTCCATAGCTCCTTGAAAATCCTCCTCTCCAGCCAAAAATAGAATGCTCAAAATATGATTTTACATTAACACTAGTAATTGGCTTTAAAGGCAATATTAATTCCTTCCAGCTATCATATCTCACTCCAGCCTGCTCACGTAAAGAAAATATCAAGGAAGCAAATCTCAGACCTGCAGTAGTAGCGGCAGTGGCAGAACTGATGATAGTTTGATAAATCAATGCTCCAATGTTGATGAGCTTTCCTTCCTGGATACAATAATTCAATGTCGTCCTCTCTCTGGTAACTTCACTTAGATGATTTGTAGGTAATAGAAGGGCTGAAATAAAATAGTGTCACACCTTTGAAGGTGCACTTAAATTTGACGTGGCAATGTTGACTCTTCTCTCATTTGTGATCTTCCAAAGTCCTCTTCCAACATTCAAATAGGAAATAATCACATCTACCTCCGTCTCAGTCAAAAAATAATTCACATAAAAACACAAAGTCTCAGGTGGCAAATGGTAAAATATATTGATTACCTCTGGTGAAAAAGGAACCAATTTTCCTCGAACCATAACTCAATCTTCTTCAGCCTTAGGGAGGTTTGCATAGAGCTCCCAAACTATATAAATAATGACCAAAGCAGAAAAACAGCAGAATCGTTCTCACTGTCGGCAAATAATCAGATATTCTATGGATCTACCTAGACTTTTGAAACAACGCTCCTGGATAAGTTTTCGTGATTGCAGAGCATTACTGTACCTATCTTGAGCATTGGAACTCACAAATTTGCTCAAATAAAAATGACTTTTTCCTTTGCTCCTCTTCATTCTTAGTGACATTTTACAAATTTCATAAAATTCAACAATAACTTCAAAATTCAAGTCTAAACTACTAAACTAAACATTCAAAAGCTTCAACTACACTTCCTATACAATTTCTATGAATATTAAATTTTTGAGTTCTTCTAAATGTACTCAAACTACGTGGTGAAAATCTAAAATTTTTACATAGAAGTGAAGCTCTTACCTTAGGAATCCGAATCTAGCAAATTTTGCTCAATTCCACCAAGAAATCTCCACTTAATGGCTTTCCCTAGCTCTCTAAATTGCAAACTTAAGAGGAACAAGATGACAACAAGGGTGAAAATGGTAATTTTTGGGTTTAATTTTTACTTTTAACCGTTCACAAACCGATTTTTGTGACCGGTGCTTAAGTGCAGGTAAGTGGCACTTAGGTGCTTGCCTCTCGGGTTACATCACGCTTAAGCACAAGAATGTGGCGCTTAGGCCGCAGTGCATAATTTTTGGGATTTTTAAATTTTAAGTAAAATGCACTATTAGCCTAAGTAAACCACCCCTAAATGGTCTCATAACACTTAAATGACTATTTTCATCTCTTATAACTCTCCTCTCTCTCTCACAAAATTCTCCCATATAACACAATTCAATTCGAGAAAAATATAATACTAATTTTTATAAAAACAAACATATAAATTAATTCACAAATTATGAAAAGTACATAAACACTTAATTCTTACCCCAAATAGTCTTGGATGAGAAAATCTTCTAATTACAAACACTTGACAAACTTAAACAAGTAGACACATAAAAGTCATAAACACTAAAAACAAACACTAACACGTAAAGATAGTGACTCCTAACAAACAAACTCAAACACAAAACTTAATTCCACTCTTCATTTGATGGGATAAATTCGAGTCTTTCATTAGTCTCTCCTTGGGCAATTAGAATTTAAAGTTGATAAAACTGACGGTGGTGATGAGCTCTAATACTATCTTCTTCAATCAATTTCTGTTTAAGATACATCTCCTTATCCGCTTCCTCTATATAACTAGTACGGCTAAATTGAATTTTCAATTGTCATCCAATATGCTCAAGATGTGCTTGAAACTCAATTACCCTTGCCTCCAGTAAAGCCATGACAGTCTCAATTTTGTTGATCTTTTCTGATATTCCTTCAATACTAACAATTAAGAAACTATTATACATCTCTTGTGCACTTTGAATAATGAATTTCTTCCTCATGATCTCTTCATTCTTCTTCAAATCCATCTCCCATGAATACATCTTCTCAAAATCTCTCCCTCTCTTAGACTTTAGGGCTAAAAATGATCTGGGTGAAATTCCTTCACTAAAACCTTCTTTTTATAAGCCTAAATCCTTCTAATAACTCCTAGACATGTCTTAGAACTGCCTTGGCACATTCTTACAAACCAATTGGTGGTTAAACCTTCTAGAATTTTAATTTAGCACATGTTTTTTAACTGCCACGCTTAAGCGCCAATATTTGATTTTGCACCAGTCAACTTAACGTCCAACTTCTCACTCTAACATGTCTAGATCACTAAATAAAATCTTAAAATCATTAATAACACATAATAGTCTCAAAAATACTACCCCAATTTTCTTAATCACACAAAAAAAAACAATCAAATAAAAAACACACTAATAATTATGGGTTGCCTCTCACAAAGCGCTTGGTTTTACGTTGTTAGCCCGACATATCAAGTGCTTATTCTAGTTAACACAAAGTCATTCAATTGTTAAATTTATGCTGATCCCATATAAAATAAGGTTTCAGACTCCACTTTAAACACTTTATCAATTTTAGGATCTTTAATATCCATAGTTCCATGAGGATAAACTTTCATCACAACAAATGGGCCCATCCACCTGGACTTAAGTTTACTTGGAAATATTCTTAACCTTGCGTTATATAGCAAAACTTGTTGCCCTGGCTGAAAATTTTTAGTAAGAATCCTTTGATCATGCCACATCTTCATCTTTTTTATAAATCTTAGCACTCTCGTAAGATTCATTCCTTATCTCTTCAAGCTCATTTAATTGCAATTGTCTTCTCTCACCATCATCTTTTAAATTATAATTGAACTCTTTAATTTTCCAATATGCTTTATGCTCAAGTTTAACTAGTAAGTGACAAACTTTCCCAAATATTAGCCTATATGGGGACATTCCTATAGGAGTTTTGTATGCAACTACAAGCCCACAAAACATAGTCAAGTTTTACTGACTAATCCATTTCTGTTGGATTCACATATTTTTCCATAATTCTTTTAATTTCTTGATTATATAATTCAGTCAAACCACTTGTCTGAGGATGATACGTAGTAGCAATTCTATGATTTATATGATGTTTCTTTAATAATTTCTCCATTATGACATTTCTAAAATGACTTACCCCATCAGTTATGATAACTCTCGGTATCCCAAACCTACAAAATATGCTCATTTTCAAAAACTTTGCAACACTTTGAGCATCACATCAAGGTAAAGCAACAACTTCTATCCATTTGGTTACATAGTCCACTGCTAGCAGTATATATAAATTCCCAAAAGATGGTATAAATGGTCCCATGAAATCTAATCCCTAAACATCAAATATTTCAACTTCAAGCATATAATTGAGGGGCATTCATTTCTTCTAAAAATATTGCCTACACGTTGACATCTATCACAAGTTTTAATATAAACATTAACATATCTAAAGATAGTAGGCCAATAAAATCCAGATTGTAAATTTTTGTATGTTGTTTTATCAACACCAAAATGTCTCCCAAAATTAAAATTATGAGATTTTTGGATAATTTCATAAGTCTCTTCTAATGGTACACATCTTTGAATAATTAAATCCTTTCCTTGTTCATATAAAAATGGGTCGTCCCAAAAGTAAGTCTTAGCTTCAGAAATAAATTTCCTCTTTTGTTGGTATGTCATTACATATGGTATAATATCACTAACAAGAAAGTTCATAATGTCGGCATACCACAGAACACACCACTCATTAATTTTGAATAGTTTATCATCAGGAATATGCTCATTAATTTCTTTTTCAAAATAAAGTGATTTTTCTAACTCAAGCCTGGACAAATGATGAGCAATTTGATTTTCAGTTCCCTTCCTATCTACTATTTCAAAGTCAAATTCTTGCAAAAGAAGAATCCATCTTATAAGTCTTGGTTTAGCATCCTTTTTTTTATTTGGTACTTAATAGCATAATGATCTGTATGCAATACTACATGAGTTCCAATTATATATGATCTACATTTATCAAAGGCATATACTATTGGTAATAACTCTTTTTAATTATTGTATAATTGATTTGATTTTCATTAAGGGTTTTAATAGCATAATAAATTACTTTGAAAATTTTATCATATCTTTGTCCTAAAATAGCTCCAATAGCATAATCACTAGCATCACACATCAGTTCAAAAAGTTTTCCCCAATCTGGTGAAACTATAATTGGTGCAGTGAATAATTTTTAACTCAAAAGCTTTTAGACACTCTTCATCAAATTTGAAAATTGCATCTTTCTCTGGTAAATGGCATAAAGGCTTAGCAATTTTTGAAAGTCTTTAATATATCTCTTGTAGAATCTAGCATGTCCTAAAGAACTCCTAATCTTTCTTCCATTTAAGGTAAATTAGTGATCACTTGAATTTTAGCAGGATCTACTTCCATACCATTTTCTAATATTTAATGTCCTAATACAATTCCTCATGCTACCATAAATTGGCATTTTTCCCAATTAATGACTAAATTTGTTTCTTCACAGTGCTTAAGAACTTTTGAAAAATGTTCTAAACATGAGTCAAATGAGGTTCCAAACACCAAAAAATTATCCATAAATACTTCAATTCCTTTTTCAATTAAATCACAAAAAAATGCCATCATACATCTTTGAAATGTTGCAGGGGCACTACATAAACAAAAGGGCATTCTTCTAAAACCAAATGTACCATAAGGACTGGTAAAAGTTGTTTTTTCTTGATCCTCAAGAGTTATTTTTATTTGGTGATAACTAGTATATCCTTCTAGAGAATAAAAGTATTTATGCCCAGCTAGTTTATCCAGCAATTGGTCTAGAAAGGGTAATGAAAAATGATCTTTCTTAGTGAAAAGATTTAATTTTCTATAATCAAAGCATATTCACCACCCTACAACTTGTCTCGTTGGTATTAGCTCATATGTTCATTCACAGTCACAGTTGTTCTTCCTTTCTTAGGAACGCAATGAATTGGACTAACCCATGCACTATCTGAAATAGGGTAGATAATTCGAACACTAACCACTTTAAAATTTCTTTCTTTACAACTTCTTTCATAACATGATTTAATCTCCTTTGAGGATCAGCCCTGGGTTTGTAGTTTTCTTCCATATGAATTCTATGCATACAAATTGAAGGATTGATTCCCTTAATATCAGCTATTGTCCATCTAAAGGCTTTCTTAAAATTTTTCAGAATTTTCATCAACCTTTAAATGATCAGGCTTTCATCAACCTTTAAATTCCTCGATATCTGATAAAATAGAGGAATCTCCTAGAAAGACATAATTTAAATGATCAGGAAGTAACTTCAACTTAAGTTCTAGGGGTTTTTCTATTGTTAGACAAAATGTTTTATCTTTTTCTATCGTGTTCAAAAATTCAAAACTTTCTCGAACATAGTTTGAATCTTCTTTCAAAAGATCTTCACATTGATCTAATTCCTCTTCTTGCTCATGTTCTAAATCTTTTACTTTAGATTTTTTTTCATAATTAGTTTTGAAATGACATTCACTTAAATATCTTATAACATCCATTCTATAACATTTATCATATTTACTTTTTACAAGATATTTTATTGATCTTAAAATGTTAAAAGTCTAGTTTGATCATTGACGTGCATTATTAACTCCCTTTTTTGCACATCTACCATTACTATTCGTGTGGCTAGGAAAGGTCTTCCCAAAATGATAGGTATTCCTTTATCCTCCTCCATATCCAGCAAAATGAAATCAATAGGAAAGATAAATTGATCTACTTTCACTAGGACATCTTTTATAACTCCTTTAGGGTACACTCGAACAATCTGCTAACTGCAGAGTTACAGTAGTTGGGGTTATTTCTCCTAATCCCAATCTTTTGAATATTGATAATGGCATAAGGTTAATTTTTGCACCTAAATCACATAAAACATTCCCATAAAATCTGTCTCGAATGACACATGAAATTGTAAAGCTACCAGGATCTTTAAGCATTTTAGAAAGTTTTTTCTGAATTATAGCAATACACTTCTCACTAAGTGTAACAGTCTCATTATCTTCAAACTTCCTTTTCCTGTTGATAATATCCTTCATAAACATTACAAAGCTTGACATTTGTTCTAAGGCTTTAGCAAATGTAATATTAATTGTAAGCTTCTTAAAAATCTCCAGAAATTTTGAAAATTCTTATCCAATTTCTATTGTCAAAGTCTATGAGGAAATGGAGGTGATGGTTTTTTTAAGTTAACTTTAAGTGGAGAAATAGGTCTTTCCGAATCTTTTAGAGCTTCTTCTTTTGACTCTTCAATTTTTTCTCTCTTTACTTTCGTTTCTTTTTGAACCTTACCTTTAAACTCTCTCCAGCTTCTAAGTTGAACGGCTTTTACTTGCTCTTTATTATGATCTTTCGAATTTATTTCAGTATTACTAGGAAGTGTTCCTTGGGATCTATTAATTAATTAATTTGTGATTTTTCCAAGTTGATTCTCAATATTTCTAATTGTATCTCCTTGACTTTGTAGATGATTTCCTATTTGTAACACCACTTCTTCTATAGACAACTTCTTCTCCTTAAATTGTGGATTACTGTTAAAACCTGGAGGATAAGTAGATCTATAATTACTATTCCCTTGGTTGTTCCAGCTTCCCAATGGGTTTACTTGATTTTTTCCCCATTGCTGATTATTACCACTTGTAGTATTATTCCAATTAAAGTTAGGATGGTTCTTCCAAGCTGGGTTATAATAAGTTGAATAAGGGTTATTCTGCTTGTTATTTATGAAATTCAAAGTCTCTAATGATGCTTGAGAATCTATAATTTGGCCTAATGAATTTTCTTCAATCAAGGAGATTGGTTAAGAAAAAATCAATCCAAATTAGTCTAACTTCCTTGAAATTGCAGCAACTTGATATGCTAACATAGTAAATGCATCAGATTTATGAATATTGGCTACTTTCTTTGGATTTACCCTCTTATAAGGCCATTGAAAATTATTGGTAGCCATTTCTTCAATTAAAGCATAAGCATCATGAAATGTTTATGACATCAATTAACCACCAACAGTGACATCAATAATAGATCTAAGAGGTCCAGCTAATCCCTTAACCAATCTGGTATTGCATGGTGTGGACACTTTCTTAAGAGTTCTTCAAATCGTTCCCATGCTTCATAAATAGATTCCCCTTCAAAATGATTAAAAGATGTAATATCATTTCTAAACTTTGTAATTTCTTATGGTGGAAAAAATTTAGCAAGGAATTTTTGTGCTAAATCACCCCAAGTTTTGATAGATCCAGGTGCTAACAAATTCAACCACGTCTTAACTTTATCCCTCAGTAGTGAGAAAGGAAATAACCTAAGTCTTATGGCGTCTTCTGATACACCATCATATTTAAATGTAGCACCCAATTCTAAAAAATTGGCAAGATGTAAATTTGGATCTTCAGTTGGTGTCCCCCAAACTGATTATTTCATACCATTTGGATAAAAGCAGATTTACGCTCAAATGAATTAGCTGCTACAGTAGGTTTTTAAATACTACAATGAAATTCTTGATGAATTTCAGCATTTTAATTGTTTTCGTTTGCCATTTATGAAATTTTTTTAGATTTTTCAAGATTTTTACTTTTTTTGGTTTTTTTGATTTTTTTAGTAGTTCTTTCTAATTCAGAATCGTTGGGTACTAGTCCTTCAGAACCTGAACTATACATACACTAACATAAAATAAAATAAAATAAAATAAAATGTAAAAAAAAAATATTATAACTTTTTAAAGTTTAAATAAGAATTTCTAAAAATAGAAATTTGCTTTTAAATCAATTTTCTTATTTTATTTTCCAAGCAATGATGCCAAAAACTTAATCCCAACTATTTATATGTAACAGTATAACAATGAATTTAATTATAATTTTCACTTATATTTCCTTACTTTGTAATAGAACCAAAAAACATGATCCTAAAGAAAATAATAATTTAACTCTTTAATTTATATATTATGATAATATGCAAGTATACCTATCATTATCAAGTAATATAGGACTTTTTTTTTAAGACCTGAATATCAAACCAAAAGGAAAATTATGTAACATGCACTATTGAACATCAAACTTTCTATTCTAAAAAGATATTACTTAAGCTATAGATATTTTCACAGTATTAAAATTCAAATCTTTTTGGTATTTTTGATATTTTGACGAAATAGGAAAAATTCTAAAGATAATTTGAGTTTATGTAAAATAAAATCACTTGACATGAAAATAACTTTCTCCTTATCATGAACCAGTAATAAGTATAGGAATTCAGTTGTGGAAGTATGCCAATTGTAAGGAGGAGCAATTATATTCTTTACCCCTACTAGAGATGCTATAAAGAATGTTGGCTAATTTAAAGTTTGAATAGTTCTGAAGACCGACTAGGCAGTGAAGATACCAGCTCTCACTCTAGAGTTCCCTCAATTCCCTCCACCTGGGGGATAACATCTCGTATTAAAATCCAAAACAATAAACCATGTTGGGGGCTTTAACCTGTCACATTAAAGTCCTCTAACTCTACACCCTTCAAAGTTTATTTTTCTATTTATTTGCAATAAATCATATGAATTATATTCTCATTCATACAACCTCATGCGATTCTTTCCAATTATTTACTGAGATAATACCATCCCAGTTCTTACATGTTCTCACAACAAATTTTAATATCTAGATAGGCCAGATCAAGAAGTAAATGAAGTACATGGAATTAAATCATCATAACTTCTTCCAACATTAAAGATTAAAAATCTCCACAACTTCCATCCAACACTTTAATTACTTATCATTTTAAGGAGATAAATAAAGAAAACTACTCAGAATCCATGGAGAAAATAAAACCACACTTTAGTTTAAAAGTAGAAATCATTGTCAAACCAACAAGAAGTCTCGATTAAAACCAAAAGTAGTTCAAAATAAAAGATAAAAACTTATCTCAAATCTTACACCAAACTCTTGAACTTCCTTTAAATCTTTTCTCTTTTACAACACTCTCAAAATAAACAAAAAAAATAAAAAGGATAAAGTAAATTTGTGTGGTGCCTGAAAATCTCTCCAAAACTATCTCTCAAAACTCCCAGGACTCCTCCTCTTCAAACTCTTTTCAGAACTTTCAAACACCCCATTACAAATGTCTCAACTTCCTTCTTTTATAAATGTCCCAAGAGGTGCCTTGGAAATTCTTCAAAATGTGTCCAAATTTGATGTATTTTCCAAGCGATGCCTCCTTTCATAGGTCTTTCAATAATATTTTCATTCCTAGTGATCATAACCACCCTCTTTAGCCAATAGATGCCTCAAATGTCTCTTCAAAATTTGGTCAAATGAAGAAAACCACCAAATAATTACCTCTGGCGCTAATGCACGGGACCTTTGGTACTTAGGCACAGCCTTCTCCGTTTCACCGGTGCTTAAGAGTCGGATCTGTGATTTAGGCGCCAAAACACTTTTGCACAAATTTCACGTTTTTTCTCCAAATTTGATCCTTTTTCACTCCTTTTAGCATTTTTCAACTTCTTACTTGTTCCTAAAAGAAAAACACACAAATACCTTCCATTAAAGCACAATATCTTAAAAATAGGTATAAAAATACGTCAAAAAATACTATATATTTTAGGTGTATCACTAGGCAAGGAGGATACTGACCCCTACTCCACAGCTCCCACTTCCCTTCCCTTCAAGGCTAACTCTCACTTTAGTTCTTAAACACTAAGATCAAGTTGAGGATTTTAGTCTGTCACCCTATAAATCTCCAATTCTACACCAAAAAATGTATATTTACTTATTTATTTGCACTTAATTCCATGAATGAAATGCTCCTTCATGGACTTAAATGTGATTCTCACTCTGTTGTATAACTCATACTCCATTTCTCAGATTATATGTTTCACAACATATTTTAACAATTCAATTGTCCAGATCAAAAAGTAAATTAAGAGTGGAGATTTAAAACCATCACAATTTATTTTAAATTTTAACATTGGCACATCCAAATTATCTCTTCATTTCACCATATCTTAAAGTAGGGAAAAAGACTTCATGAGAAAGAAACGAAAAAACATAAATTTCATATATAAAAGAAAGTTCATACAACAATGATAAACAAACAATACTTATCTAAAACTCTTTCTTAAAACAAATTTTTAATAGCCTCTCTTAGGAAATGTCGGAAGAAGAAATCTCTTACTACCCTCCCTCTCCAACACTCTTAGTGAAGAATTCACACTTAAACTCACCACAAAAACTCAAAACTATAAAGAAAATAAATGACTAATGGTGTAGAATGGCATGGAAGGATGCAAAGTGGAACGAAGGGGGTGAAGAGATGCGAAGAGAGACCAAGAGTGAGCGGAGGAGTGCGAAGAGAGTCTTTTCTGATCAATTTTCGCTCTAATAGAGCCTAAGGTCAGTTTTCTAATAGGTTCATCTAAAAACTCTTGAAAAAGCATCCAAATTCGTTGAATCTTCTAGAAACAGGGTCTGCACTGACACTGGCATCGTCGGTGCAAGTGGCTCGTGAATATAATCCATGCTCTCTGCACCGAGAAACAGCGCTGTTAGCGCCCAGTCTCGCGCCATCGATGCTAAACAATTTTTCAAAAATTCCATTTTGACTCTAAATTTTATCTTTTTTGCTTCCTTTTTTTTCAATTCCTAGAAATCAACAACCTGTAATAAAACATGAAAAATACCTTCCTTTAAAGTACAATATCACCAAAAATGAGTATAAAATATGGGTCTAAAAATGCATATATTTTTTTGTGTATCAGGTATATGATTGATTCTAACTTATCATATGAAACTTTAAATAACGTAAGCAACCCGTATTCTAGCTTTTGCAACACAAATTGGAAGAACCATCCTAATTTTAATTAGTATTGTACTACTGGTGTGGAAACCAACAATGGAAAAAAAATCATGCAGATCCTAATGGAAGTTAGAATAATAAGGGGAACATAAACTATAGACATTCATATCCACCAGATTCTAAAAATGATCTACAATTTCAGGATAAGAAGATGTCTATAGATGAAGTGATATTGCAAATAAGAAACTAATTGCAAAGTTAAAATGCTATGATTAAAATCATAGAGAATCAACTTGGACAATTTGCTAATTCACTTATCAATAGATCCCAAGGAACACTTCCTAGCAACACTGAGATTAGCCCTAAAGAGAACAATAATGAACAAGTAGAAGCTATCCAATTAAGAAGTGGAAGTGAGATAGAGGATGTTTTTAGAAAAGAGAAAGAAGTTGTGAGAGAACAAAGGAAACTAAATAACCTAAAGAACATGTTTCTAAGAATATGAAAAATTAATATCTCCAACTAAAATCAATTTATAAAGACCACCACCTCCATTTCCTAAAAGACTTAGACAACATGAGTTGGATGAACAAATTTCAAAGTTCATGGAACTACTTAAGAAGTTAACGATAAAAATTCCTTTTGCTGAAGCTTTGGAACATATGTGAAGTTGTGCAAATTTTCTGAAGGACATATTAAGTAAGAAAAGGAAGTTTGGGGATTACGAGACATTTACAGTAAGTGAGCAGTGCAGCGCTATACTTCAAAAAAAACTTCCTCAAAAACTTAAAGATCCTTGTAGCTTAACAATTCCCTGTGTAATTGGAGAAAGGTTGTGTGGAAAAGCTTTATGTGATTTAAGATCAAGCATTCATGTGATGCCTCTATCTATATTTAGAAGGTTATATTTAGCCGATATTTCTCCCATTATTATAACTCTTCAGTTAGCTAATCGATTTATCATTTACCCAAAAGGGGTTATAGAAGACGTGCTTGTTAAAGTGGATAAATTTATCTTTCATATAGAATTTATTGTATTAAATATGGAGGAAGATAAATAAAATCCAATTATTTTAGAGAGACCTTTTCTTGTAACTGTACAAGCTATGATAGATGTGCAAAAAGGAGAGTTGACTATGAATATTAATGATTATGAAGCCACTTTAATGTTTTAAATACTATGAATTATCCAACTGAAAAAGAAGATGACGATTGTTTTTGGAAGGATGAAACTGATTATCTAAGTAAAGAAAATTTCTAAGAAATTTTTGAGAGTAAATTAATAGATGAGATTGAAATGGACTTCAATGATTAGTTGAAAACATGGTTTAAAGAAGACTGTATGTATGTTCAGGAGAGGTGTGAAATGATGGACGTTACCAAAAACAGTAAACTTTTAATTCCATTTATTGAAAAATCTCATGAACTTAAGATGAATGTATCCCATAAAGTTTTAAAGCATACCTATTTAGGGAATTCATCTACACCAACAATCTTTATATCTTTAGATTCGACTCAATAACAAGAAGAACCTGAAATGAATGATGAAATTAGTAAATAAATCTCCTAAGGAAGAGTTATTAAAAATCACTGAATGGAATATTCCATGACATAGAAACAAAATGAATGAGAGCCTGATGTTGGGGCAATCAGAGTAAACATTAGAAACATCATGTTTTCAATGTTAGTCTAAGCCCTTCATGGGAGACAACTGATGCACCTCTAGCATGTGTTATTTTTCTGCGTGTTTTATGTCAATTTAAATCCCAATAACAGTGCCAAAAACTTGACCAATCCCATAATTACGGAGTAGTTTGCTTTAAAAAATATGGCCAAAATTTTGACCGAATTTATATTAAGTATTTAATGTGCAAAATAGAAATGTTATATAAAATATATAAAATAATTCACACACTAGATGTTCTATGCAAGTGCACGTATTACTTTAACCAAAATCAATTCCACAGAGAAGCATATTAAGAAATCCCTTAGGCTAATTCTAGTCTACTACCATCAAGTCATAGTTTAGAAGATGGAAATTCATATGATAATAACATAAATCACAATATTCACATAATAAAAATTAAGAAGAGTTATTAAAAATCACTGAATGGAATATTCCATGACATACAAACAAAATGAATGAGAGCCTGATGTTGGGGCAATCAGAGTAAACATTAGAAACATCATGTCTTCAATGTTAATCTAAGCCCTTCATGGGAGACAACTGATGCACCTCTAGCATGTGTTATTTTTCTGCGTGTTTTATGTCAATTTAAATCCCAATAACAGTGCCAAAAACTTGACCAATCCCATAATTACGGAGTAGTTTGCTTTAAAAAATATGGCCAAAATTTTGACCGAATTTATATTAAGTATTTAATGTGCAAAATAGAAATGTTATATAAAATATATAAAATAATTCACACACTAGATGTTCTATGCAAGTGCACGTATTACTTTAACCAAAATCAATTCCACAGAGAAGCATATTAAGAAATCCCTTAGGCTAATTCTAGTCTACTACCATCAAGTCATAGTTTAGAAGATGGAAATTCATATGATAATAACATAAATCACAATATTCACATAATAAAAATTAAAGTAAGAAATACAAGTTAAAATGAGTTCAACGAATGCTAATAAAAATGTAACTAAAAGAAATAAATTTAGTAAACTATTTACTAAACTTAAAAATTAAATTTACTAAGACTTAACAAAGTTTTATGATGAAGAGTTCAAATTTAAGAAAACATAATTCCCTTTTACAATGAATATATAGATTATGAAGAAACTAAAATTATTTGAAAATATATAAAAATTGTTTTGTGGCAAATAGAGCAATCTTATTCTTTACCCTCTTCTGAGTGAATAAAGAGCATTGAATAATCTAGAGTTAGGTCCTTAATTCTGCGGTTAAGCTGGGAGGATACTGGCTGCCACTCCAAAGCTCCCACTACTCCCTCACCTGAGGGTTAACAATCTTGCATCAGTTTCCAATCAACTGGATCAAATTGGGGATTTTAATCTGTCACCTTAAAATCTCTAATTCTGCATCCAACAAAAAGTATTTTCCTATTTATTTGCACCCAATTCCATGGATTAAATAATCTCCCATGAAATCAAATGTGATTCTCCATATGTTGTAGAAATCATAGCCCTTTTAGAATATATGTTTCTCGACACATTTTAACATTTCAATTGGCCAAATTTAAAAGTAGATGAAGTTCAAAGTTTGAATCATCACAAAATTTTGACATTTAAAATCATATAAAACTAAATCAATTCTTCACAAAACCATATCTCAAAGTAGAGAGAAGGATAAAGAAGACTACTTAGAATTCATGAGAAGGATATGACAAAACACAAATTTCATTTATAAAAACAAGTTTACAAAACAAAGAAATAAAAGAACACAACTTATCTCACAATCCTTCCCAATCATATCCTTAAAAGTTCTCTCCAAGCATTTCTCTCTTTACAAGCACTCTCAATTCTCTCCTAGAAATGTAATGAAGAAGAAATCTATCACCTTCCCTCTCCCCTTACAATACTTGAAGAAAATCTCAAAGCCCTTGAATTTCCCTCTTTATCTATCGCCTTCTTCTTCTCACACCACACACACACACACACAAAACTCATGCAAGAAAAAACCTTCTTCAAGCCCTAGACTTCCCTCTCTTTTATAAGAGGTCGCATCGATATACACCAAAATTATATGCATTTTTAGACACATATTTTATACTAATTTTTTGTGATATTACACTTTAATGAAAGATATCTTTATGTTTCTTTGCAGGTTGTTGATTTTTATAATTTGAAATAAAAATTAAGCAAAAAGAATGGAATTTAGATTCAAAATGCATTTTTGAAGAAATACTCAGCGCCAACGGGGCCAGGAGCAGTGCCGACGGTGCAGACTTACAGAACAAATGATGGATTTTACTCAGAGCTGATGACACCATTTGACATAGAATAGTGAATTAAATTATGGACCACTGGTGTCGACAGCGCCAGAATTGGCACTGACGGCGTCAATGTTGGTTCAGACTTGTTTCTATAAGATTCAACAAATTTGGAAGCTTTTTGAAGGGTTTTTGGATGCAACTATTTGGAGAACCGACTCTAAGCTCTATTTGGGGCTGAGGTTGATCAGAAAAGGGGCTCCTCCTCATTCCTCCTTGCTCATTCTTGCCTCACCTCGCCTCCAAACACTTTTTCCATCTTCATTCCACCACCATTCATGAGTCTATTAGTGATTTTTCTTTAAGAGTTTAGAGTTTTTATGGAGAGATTAAGTGTGAATTCTTCTCTAAGAGTGTTGGAGAAGGAGAAAAGTGAGAGATTTCTTCTTCCTACATATCCTAAGAGAGGCTACAAGGGATTTTATTTGTGAAAGAGTTTCGGATAAGTGTTGTTTGTTTATTAGTGTTGTGTGAACTTCATTTTATTTATGAAATTTGTGTTTTGTTGTATATTTCTTATGAAGTCTGAGTAGTTTCTTTTATCTGTCTCCCTACTCTAATATATGGTGAAATGAAGAGATAATATGGTTGTGCCAATATTAGAATATAAAATAAATTGTGATAATTTTTCAACTCCCAACTTAATTTACTTTTTGATCTGACCAATTGATTTGTTAAAATGTGTTGTGAAACATATGGTCCAGGAAATGGAGAATGATTTCTACAATAGAGTGTGGATCACATTTAATTCCATGAAGGAGTATTTCGTTCATAGAATTAAGTGAAAATAAATAGAGAAATGTACAATATTTTGTTTAGAATTGGAGATTTTATGGTGAAAGACTAGAATCCCCAATTCAGTCTTTGTGCTTAAAAACTAAAGCGAGAGTTAGCCTTCATGTGAAGGGAAGTGGGAGCTCTGGAGTGGGAGCCAGTATCCTCCTAGCATAGCTACGGATTTAGAGATTAAACCTGGGATTAACCAATGATCTTCTATCACACTGTATCAAGTTAAAGAATTAAAACTATTCTTATTTGGCAAAGTACATATTAAAACAATTTATCTCATCTCATTTTACCAAAATCTCATTGTAGTGGGAAAGATGCTTTTTCACATAAGAAATCTTCATCACATAATATTAGTTTAGTAGTTTAGTAGTTACTATTAAACTTAGCATTTCAGTTTTACTAATAGTTAAATTTTTTAGTTTTGATAATATCTCAGCATTCAAAACTAGTGACAGTAATTTCATTTTACCTTATGTGAATTTTCTAGTAAATTTATAACTTCAAATGTACACCTTCCCCATGGGATTAAGTTTTTTAGCACTGTTGTTAGGGAAAGTAACGTTAAATTAAATAGATTTGGTAAATTAGGAAATTTAGAGATAGAAATATACAAAATAAAAAATATCAAAAAAATATATATAAAATAAAAAAAATCCAAAAATATATAACTATATATTTAAGAGTATTTTTAAGAAATTTTTCTTTACTTATTATATTTGTTTATGTGAAATATTAGATCTGAAGGTTTAGTACCATACGATTCAGAATTATAAGGTACAATTAGAAAAATTTGAGAACAACAAAAAAAAATTAAAAATTTGAATGAAATGGCGAATAACTTTGATAATCAAATAAATGAAAATCGAAAAAGATCTTTAAGAGATTATGCTAATCTGACAACACATGAACTTCACTTGTCTATTCAAAATCCTGATGTTGTTGCTAATTCAATTGAGCTTAAACCTGTTATTATCCAAACGGTACAAAATAATCAGTTTGGAGGAACACATACTGAAGATCCTAATATACATCTTTCTAGTTTTCTTGAAATTTGTGCTACTTTTTAATATGAGGGAGTGTCCATGATGTTGTTAGGCTTATACCTTTTACTTTTTCATTAAGGGATAAATCTAAAGCTTGGTTAAATTCATTAGCACCTGGATCTATTAGAACATGGGGAGAACTATCACAAAAATTCTTGGCTAAATAATTTCTACTCTAAAAAACTGTTAAGCTGAGAAATGATATTACATCTTTTTGTCAGTTTGAAGGGGAATTGATATATGAAGCCTGTGAAAGATTTAAAGATCTTCTTAGAAAATGTCCACACCATATTTTGCTATATTGGTTAATAATTCAAACATTTTACAATGGATTAGTGGGATCACTTAGATCTATTATAGATGCTACTACAGGTGGATCACTAATGTAAAAACTTTTTGATGAAGCTTACTCTTTAATCGAAGAAATGACTACTAACAATTTTCAATGGCCCTCTGAAAGGGTAAATCCTTAGAGGGTAGCTAGTATTCATGATTCTGATGCAATGACTGTTTTAGCATCTCAAATTGCTGCTATTTCAAAAAAGATTGATCAAGTTAGAGTGAACTATTCTCAAATACCCCCAGTATTAGAGGAAAATTCACTGGGGCAGATAATTGCACTCAATCATCTTATGAAACCTTAAATGCTATAAATAATCAAAATAACAATCCCTATTCTAATTATTATAACCCTGGATGGAAAAATCACCGTAATTTTAGTTGGAATAATTATAATAATTCATTGAATCCCTTTAGAAATTTGAACAACCAAGGAAATCCTAATTTTTGACCTTATTATCCTCCTGGATTTAACTCTAACTCTAACCCACAAGTTAAGGAAAAGAAGTTGACAATGAAAGAAATAATGTTGAACAAGGGAAATAAAATACAGAATCAAGGGGCTGCTAATAGAAATATTGAAAATCAATTATCACATATTGCTACTGTACTTAGTAACAGACCATCTGGAATTCTTCCAAGTACTGTGAAAGTTAATCCAAAAGATCAAAATAAGGAGCAAATTAAGGCTATTCAATTATGAAGTGGAAAAGAAGTTGAAACAAGGATCCAAAGGGAAACCAAAGTTGATGAAGAGAAAGAAGAAATGCAAAGTGACCGAAATGAAAATGAAAAAAAAATAGAAGGTTTTTTAGGAAAACCATTACCTCTGTTTCCTAAAAAATTGAAGCAGAAGAATAAAGATAAATAATTTACAAAATTTTTAGAAATCCTTAAGAAGTTAACGAAAAACATTCCTTTTGTTGAAGCTTTGAAACAAATGCCAAGTTATGTGAAATTTATAAAGAGTGTACTAAACAAGAAAAGGAAGTTTACAGATTATGAGATCGTTGCACTCAGTGAAGAGTGTAGTGCTATTATTTAGAAAAAGCTCTGAAAAATTAAAAGATCCTGGTAGTTTTACTATACCTTGTGCTATTGGTGAAAAGTTTTTTGGAAAAGCTTTATGTGATTTAGGAGCTAGTATCAATCTTATGCCTCTATTGATCTTTAAATGTTTATATTTGTGAGAGATTTCTCCTACTACTATAACTCTATAGTTAGCTGATCAATCAATAACTTTTCTAAAAGGTGTTATAGAAGATGTATTAGTAAAGTGGATAAATTTATTTTCCCTGCAAATTTTATAGTATTGGATATGGAGGAAGATAAAGAGATTCCTATTATTTTCAGAAGACCATTTCTTGCAACTGGGAGAGCTGTGATAAATGTACAAAAAGGAGAAATATAATGAGAGTTAATGATCAAGAAGTAACTTTAATATAGCAAAAGCTATGAAATATCCTGCAATAGAAAAAGATAATGAATGTTTCAGGATTATCTGAGTAGTGAGCAATTTAAGAATGAGTTTGAAGACAAATTAAAGCAAGGAGAATTTTTAAGAATGAGGACGAAATAAAAGAAGAAGATTTGGATTATATTCAGGACAAATTTGAAACTTTAGACTTGTTGGAAAATGATAATAAAAATCGTATTCCTTCAAGTATTAAACCACCTACACTTGAATTAAAGATATTACGTGCCCATTTAAAATATGTATTTTTAAGAGAGTCATCTACTTTGCATGTTATTGTATCTTCCGAGTTAACTAAAATTCAAGAATAAAAATTAATAGAAATGTTGAAAAGATATAAAAAGGCTTTTGGCTGGACTTTAACAAAAATTAAAGGAATTAGTCCTTCTATTTGTATGCACAGAATTCTATTAGTTTAACAATATGAACCAAAAGCCAATCCTCAGAGGAGATTAAACCCAATAATGAAAAGAGTTGTTAAAAAAGAAATTTTAAAATGGCTAGATGCTGAAATTATATTTTCTAATTCAGACAGTGCTTGGGTAAGTCTAATTCACTGTGTTCCAAAGAAAGGAGGAGTGACTGTTGAAGAAAATGAGAAAAATGAATTAATTCCAATAAGACAAGTTACTGGTTGGCGAATTTGTATTGACTATATAAAATTGAATATGGTCACCAGAAAAGATCACTTTTCTTTACCCTTTTTAGACGAAATATTGGATAGATTGGTTGGAAATAAATATTATTGCTTTTTAGATAGATATACCGGTTATGACCAAATTCTAATTGCTCCAGAGGATTAAGAGAAAACAATATTTACAAGCCCTTATGGAACATTTGTTTTTCATAGAATGCATTTTGGACGATGCAATGCACCTGCAACATTTCAAAGATGTATGATGTCAATTTTTAGTAATTTTATTAAACATTGAATGGAAGTATTTATGGATATTTTTTTGTATTCATAGCTTCATTTGAATTATGTTTAAATAATTTAGAAAAAAAATTGGAAGAATGTGAAAGAATCAACCTAGTACTAAATTGAGAAAAATGTCAATTTATGGTTGTATAAGGTATTGTACTTGGGCATAAAATATTTGAAAATGACATGGCAGAAATTCTGCAAAAAATTCAAGTTATTGCAAAATTACCATCTCATACTAATGTTAAAGGGTTAAGAAGTTTTTTAAAACATGCTGGTTTCTACAGGCACTACATAAATTTTTTTCAAAAATAACTAAGTCATTATGCCAACTGTTAAAAAAAATACGAAATTTAATTTTAACAAGGAATCATAAAAGCATTTGAATTATTGAAAGAAAAATTAATCACTGCACCTATAATAGTTTCTCCTGATTGGAAAAAACCATTTGAAATAATGTGCGATGTTAGTGATTATGTTATTGGGGCTGTTTTAGGATAAATGCACAACAAAGTTTTTAAAGTTATATATTATGCTAGAAAACTCTAAATAATGCTCAAACTAACTACACTACTACTAGAAAGAGAGTTATTAGCTATTGTTTATGCCTTTGATAAATTTAGACCTTACTTAATTGGAACTAAATTTATAGTGCATTCAATCATTATAATATTAAATACTTAATGTAAAAGAAGGATGCTAAACCAAGATTAATTAGATAGATACTTCTATTGCAAGAGTTTGATTTTACCATAGTTGATAGAAAGGGAAATGATAACAAATAGCTGATCATTAGTCTATACTAGAAAGAGAAATATTAACTAATTTTGCAAATGAAATTTTAGAAAATTTCCTTGATAAACAATTATATAGTATTGATGAAATGAATTTACCGTGGTATGCTGATATACTAAAATTTATTGTAAGTGATATTTTACCACCTGATATAAAAAATTCAAAATTAAACGATATAATAAATTATATTGTAAGTGATAATCTACTACCAGATATTAAGAATCAACAATTAATAAAATTTATATATGATTCAAAATTTTATTTTTGGGATGACCCATATTTATATAAACAATGTAAGGATCTAATTACTAGAAGACGTGTGTCTTATGTGGAAACTCAACAGATAATAGAAAGATCTCATGATTTTGAATTTGGAGGACATTTTGGAACAAATAAAACTATATATAAGATTTTGCAACCTGAATTTTATTGGCCTACCCTTTTAAGAGATGTTAATGAATATATTAAACCATGCGATATATGCCAATGAGTAGGAAATATTTCTACAAGAAATGAAATGCCTCTAAGATATACATTAGAAGTTAAAATTTTTGATGTGTGGGGATTAGATTTTATGGGACCATTTATGCCTTCATTTGGAAATTTTTATATAATACTTGCTGTTGATTATATGTCTAAATAGATTGAAGCTATTGCAGTACCCAGATGTGATGCTCGTAGTGTTTCTAATTTTTTAATTAAAAATATTTTTACAAGATATGAAATGCCAAGAGTAACTATTATTGATGGAGGATCTAATTTTAGGAATAAGAGAATCAAAAAATTGATTAAGAAATATGATATTATGCATAGATTCTCTAATGTTTATCATCCTCAAACTAGCAGTCTAGCAGAGATATGAAATCGTGAAATTAAACTAATTTTAGAAAAAAATTATAAATTCCTATAAATTGGATTGGTGTGTTAGATTAGATATTGCATTATGGGCATACAGAACTACTTATAAGACTCTTATAGGAATGTCCCCATATTGACTTATGTTTGGAAAAACATGCCACTTACTAGTAGAATTGGAGCATAAAGCATTTTGGGCTATTAAGGAATTTAATTTTAATCTAAAAGATGCTGGTGAGAAAAGATTATTGCAACTCAATGAACTTGAGGAGATTAGAAATGAAGCATATGATAATGCAAAAATCTATAAAGAGAAAATAAAAATATGGAATGATAGGAAGATTAAAAAGAAGTTTGAACCTAGACAAGAAGTTTTATTATATAATACAAGATTGAGATTATTTTCAAGAAAACTGAAATCCCGATGGTTAGGACCATTTAAATTGATTAAATTCTATCATTATGGAAATGTTGTTATTAATGATCCTAACACTGGAAAGATATTTAAAGTTAATGGGCATCGATTGAAACATTATTATGAAGACAATTACCACAATTTAAAGAAGTTTTAATGTTAAGTCAACCTAATTAAACAAATGGTACGTCGGGCTGATGACGTTAAACCAAGCGCTTCGTGAGAGGCAACCCATATATATAAAAATATATATATCTATGTATTAATATTTTTGTTTGATAAGTGTTTTTATATATTAGGCATAATAATCTTACACAATTTTATATATTAAAAATTAAGATAAATATTGGTCTTGGAGGAAAATTTAAAAAATAATGAAAAGTCGCGATTTTGGCCACTAGCACTAACGACGACCGCTAAACTGACAATGGCTTTGACAGTGCCATCAGGGGTGACGACGACGCTGATACCAGTTTACACGATTCAAGAAGAATTTGGCGGGCTTTGGCGGCATTTCGCTTCATAACAACCTTTGGGAGGTGTTTTTAAAGTCCTGAAAATTGCCTTGGACGACTAGAAAATTCCTATTTTGAAATTCCATGGTTTCGAATTCCAAAAATACTTCTAGGTATGGAGTTTTTAATAGAAGAAATTTTATCAATTTTGACACGTAGAGATTATACAATAAAGTTATTACGAAGAAGATATTGATCAAGGAGAGAGGCTTTGTTAATCAAGGATTGATTAATCCAAGTTCTCTGATTGATAAAATCATTGTATGAAGATGATGGGAAGTTCTGTGCTACACTAGTGTTGTAGTTGTTGTACCAGAGTGAAGGAATTCTATGCAAACTTACATGGAATTACCCAAGGAGTTGTCTTCGTACGAGGTAAGGCTGTACCATTTACTTCAGTGCGACTTAATGAGTTGTATATGATAGAAAATATTCCAATCTATCATTATACAAATTTTATCCCAAGCAGAGATTTGATGCAAGATGTCTATATTTTTATGAACGATGAAAGTGATATTTGAGAAATGCAAGATGAGGGATATGTTCGTTTCTATGCTTCATTACTTAATCCAACATCAAAGCAGTGGCATTTCTTCATTTCTGCAAAATTACTCTCTACCATGAATATTAGTAGAGTCACCAAAGAAAGTGCTATTTTAAATTATTGCATTCAAATGAAAAAAACCATTAATAGGATCTATCATTTTTAAATATGTTATGGGTATTATTATGAATGGGCCAATTTATAGACTTGGGCATCCTTCCACATTTTTCCTACTTTGCAGTCAATCTCAAGTTCTATATGAAAGTTGGGAAAAAGTTTTATTACCTTGGGAGCCCATGATTCCTATTGATGATAATTATGTTGGGAATGGGAATGAAGCATTAGATGTTATCTTGGATCATTCGTCACATCCTTCAACTCCATTGATGCCACAAACAGTTGGAAGTTCTCTTGCTTTGGAAAAGAAATTGAAGAAAATTGAATGAGAACTTTAGAGTATTGTGAATACAATAGGAGATCTCAAGTACCTTTTTGATGTCCTAGATTGGAGGATGAAGGAGAATTTTGATCATACTGGAACATTTGAAGCGGGATTGGTGTGGATGTTTAAGGAAAAAGGATGGATTGAAGAAAATTTAACTGATCAGTTCTCGTACTGAACCTTCTATAATATGTACATTTATTACCAGTGTATGAGAGTTATTAGAGGAGGATAAAGCACTAAAGATGAGGAAAAATTTGAGATCTCAACTAGCTTAAAGTCTTTATGTATTTAATGTGATTGTGTGGATTTGATTTAGTTTGCTTTGCTTTAGAATTGTGAACTTTGATTGTGTGTATAGTTTTGTGTCAGTGTTTAGTGTTGTGGCTTGATTTCAACGCTAATTTAGAACTTAGTTTTCTATATGAGTGTAAAAGTCTGATCAGAAAAATATATTTGTAAAAAGTGTATTTTCATATATAAAAGTTAGTTTGTTGTTGTTTATGAAAATGTTTATTTGTGAATTATTATTAGATAAAAAATTCTGTTTAAAAATACTAAAAGGACTATGGAGAAAATTGAAAGCAAATTGAAAATTGAAAAAATCAAAAAAATGGAAATTTTAAGCCTTCAGCGCCGACGGCGCCCTCGACCCGAGAACAACCTAAACCCTTAAAAAATTGCGATTTGCACAGTAAAACAACATTTTTACCCTTTGAGTCACGTTCAACCTCCGGTTTTTGCACCTAGGGTTTGCATTTGCTCGGATTTGGGGCGATTTCAAGATAAAGGAACTTCAGATTTCATCTTCTCTAGGTGAAAGCTACACTTTAAACTAAGAATTTTAGATTTTTACCAAGGATTTATCTCACCTTACCGAGATCCAAAATGTTTGGAATTTTTGGAGATTTTGAGAAAATTCTTTGGTGAAGAACTCTTATTTAATAGATCTAAGTTTAAAATGTTTTACATTGTGATTTTTGGAATTTTGGTAATTTATTCAGTTTTTTATCAAATTTTTTTATATTTACCATGGCCCCGAGAACGAGCAAAGGAAAAAGAAAAATAGATTATGATGAACAAAAATTTGTCAGCTTCAGAGCTAGTGCTCGATTCAATAATCTACTTGAACATAAAAAAGTAATTTTGAATCGTGGATTAAAGAATCTGAGAGGAGAAGTCGAGCAATTAATCAATGCTCGACAGTGGAAAAATTTCTGTTATTTTACTACCGAGGCTGTTATTGGTGTAGTGATGGAGTTCTACACCAATTTTACAGAGGCTTCTGATGATTTTTGTTCGTGGGAAAATGGTGGAGTTTTCTCTAAAAAAAATTATTGAGTTTTATCAGTTGGAAGATGTTTACAGTTTCCAGGATAAATTGTTTTCTACTGCAAATGAGGCCTTGGATGAGATTATTTCTTTTCTGACTGATGGAAGAGGGATTTGAAAAGTCAAGAATGGTGTTAAGGTAAACTTTCCTCTTTCTATTCTTAATGTAGTATCTAAGGCCTGAAACTATTTTATTTATAGAAGAATAATACCGACAAATCATCATAATGATGTTACAAATGGTAGAGCCATCCTGAACTTCTATATCCACCAGGTGATGAGGCTAAATGTAGGCTCTATTATTTATATGAACACTTGATTTATTGCTTTGCGAGAGACCACTAGTGGTTTGTCTCACCCTGCCCTAATCTTCACACTCTGTGAACATGCAAGAGTTGATTTTAGACCTGAGGAAGAGAGGGTTGAGCCTCTAAAACCTATTGGGCTTGCCAATATAAATACATATGAATCTCATGTTGATTGGATGTCTGGAAGTAAGACCAGGGATATTCCTTCCACTTCTAGAACCCCTACTTCTAGTGACCTTACACTTCGAGAATTGTTAGACAATGATGATTCAGTAGGAAGATATCTTGAGAATGGATCATAGAATGCAAATCATGGATGTTATAAATGCTCACACTGATGATTCGATATGACAAAAGTTTGATTATGATGTTGCTTATGATGATGCAATGGTAAGATACATCAAGGGTGATCATTCAGTTCAGTTTCATACTCACCCTATTTTTACCCCGTACCAGTGACAAAATTTAGATGTATAAGAAGAAGATGATGATGATTGGTGATCTTTTTTTTAGTTTATGTTTGATTGTACTTTGTTATGTTGTTGTTTATTTTTGTTATATTGTTAAGATTGATTATTGCAGATTGTGAGACTCTGTTTTGTTGTGTTGTGAAGTATAGATTGTAAAACTGTTTGTTATTTAAAATTTAGTTTAGTTTTGTTGTTAGTATTAGTATTTTGTTAAATATCTTGTATTATGTGCAATTTACTGTTTTAAGTCTTGTAGCTTTTCATATTAGCACCTGCAATATTTTAGAGTTAAGTTTTAAGAATCAAAACCTGCAACAGGTAAGAGTATTTTTTATTTATTTATTGTTTTCTTTCACCCTTTATTTTTTTTCAGTTCTTCATGCTAAATCTTTTAAAAATTTAAGTTTGGGGGGAAGAAAAATTTCTTTTTAAAAGAAAAAAAACTTAATTTTATTTGTCCTCACTTAGCTACATTTTCAAAAATTTTAAGTTTAGCATGACATTTGGTATTAGAGGTTAACTTGAGATAACTATATTTATGTTTCTAAATATATATTAATATTAAGTAAAATTTTTCAATAATTAAGGTTAATTTTAGAGATTAAGATATTTGGTATAAGAGAATAAGATTATGTTTTTTCTATTTTAAGTAAAGAAAATTGTATTTTTGAAGTATTAAAAATCTTCGAGATTTATGTAAAAAGAAAAGAATTAAACTTTATGAAATCTTTAAGCTAATATAAATTTGTTAAGTGAGGGAATGTGAAAAGTTTTAACTTTAAAAGGAGGATAGTGAAGTTCAAAATCATTAATGACAATCGAGATATAATAATCCTCACATAGAAAAAGAAAAAAAAAAGAAAAGAAAAAGAAAAGAAAAGAAAATAAAAGAAAAGAAAAAGGATTGAAAATGGTTCTCAAAAGAAAAGAAAAGAAAAGAAAGAAAAAACAAGGAGAGAGAGACGAAGAAGAGATGTGGGGAGAAGCTTAAGGAAATGCCTAATTAAAAATTGGCTTCACTTGAATCAACTTAAAGAAGAAAACTTGACTACATTTTTTGAACTTTTATTTGAGTATTAGTTTATTTACTAGTAAAGTTTGATGAAGTTTTTTTTCATATGGATATTCCAAGTGACTTTAACATGAAAATTTGCAATTTTTCTTGAAAAGAATAGAGAATCAGAAATCTTGGACTTTATTGTTGATAATTATTAGACATCTAGTATTAACTGGAGTTATTTTGAATTTTTCTTAATTATGCTATTATGTTTAGTACACTAAAATATGGAAATATGGAAGTTAAATCCTTTAACATAAGTCATATATTTTATATAGTTGAGGGTTACCTTGAGGACAAGTAACATGTAAGTTTGGGGGATTTTGATACACTAAAAATATATGCATTTTTAGACCCATATTTTATACCATGTAAGTTTGGGGGATTTTGATACACCAAAAATATATGCATTTTTAGACTCATATTTTATACTTATTTTTGGTGATACTGCACTTTAATGGAAGGTATTTTTATGTTTTATTGCAGATTGTTGATTTTAAGACTTGAAATAAAAAGTAAGCAAAATGGATGGAATTTAGAGTAAAATGACATCTTTGGAGAAATACTCGGCACCGACGGCACCAAGAGCAGCGCCGATGATGCAGACTTACAGAATGGATGGTGGATTTTACTCAGTGCCGAAGATGCCAAAAGCAACGTCGACGACGCCATTTGACAGAGAGCAACAAATTAAATTATGGACCACTGGCGCTGACAACGCCAATGTCGGTTCAGACCTGTTTCTAGAAGATTTGACAAATTTGGACACTTTTTGAAGGGTTTTTGGATGCACCTATTGGAGAATCAAATCTAGGACGAAATTGATCAGAAAAGGGGCTCCTCCTCATTCCTCCTTGCTCATTCTCACCACACCTCGCCTCCATAGACTTTTTCCATCTTCATTCAACCACCATTTATGACTCTATTAGAGATTTTTCTTTAAGAGTTTAGAGTTTTTGTAGCGAGATTAAGTGTGAATTCTTCTCTGAGAGTGTTGGAGAAGGAGAAAAGTGAGAGATTTCTTCTTCCTACATTTCCTAGAAGAGGCTACAAGAGATTTTTTTTTGAGAAAAAAATTCAGATAAATGTTGTTTGTTTATTAGTGTTGTAAGAACTTTCTTTTATATATGAAATTTGTGTTTTTTTGTATATTTCTCATGAAGTCTGAGTAGTTTCCTTTATCTTTTTCTGTACTTTGAGATATGGTGAAATGAAAAGATAATATGGATGTGCCAATATTAAAATATAAAATAAATTTTGATGATTTTTTAACTCTGAATTTAATTTACTTTTCAATCTGGCCAATTGATTTATTAAAATGTGTTGTGAAACATATTATCCGAGAAATGAAGTATGAGTTCTACAACAGAGTGAGAATCACATTTGATTCCATGAAGAAGTATTTCGTTAATGGAATTAAGTGCACATAAATAAGGAAATATACATTTTTTGTTGTAGAATTGGAGATTTTAGGGTGACAGACTAGAATCTCCAATTTGGTCTTAGTGTTTGAAGACTAAAGCAAGAGTTAGCCTTCAGGTGAAGGGAAGTGGGAGCTCTGGAGTGGGAGCCAGTATCCTCCTTGCCTAGCCACATATTTAGGGATTAAACTTGGGATTAGCTAATGATTTTCTTTAACCCTGTATCAAAGTAGAGAATTAAAACTACTCTTATTTGGCACAATTCATATAAAACCATTTATCTCATCTCATTTTACTAAAATCTCATTGTAGTGGGAAAGATGCTTTTTCATATAAAAAATCTTCATCACATAAAAATAGTTTAGTGGTTTAGTAGTTACTGTTTAAACTTTGCATTTCAGTTTTTCTAAAAATTAAATAATTTAGTTTTGATAATATCTCAGCATTTGAAATTAGTGACAATAATTTTGTTTTACCTTCTGTGAATTTCCTAGAAAATTTATCACTTCAAATTTAAACCTTTCCCGTGGGATCAATATTTGGGCCTTAAAGAGAAAGTCCTTTATTATTTGATAACGATATATATAATTGCCTAGAATCCCAACATTAATTGCTTTAATTTCTTAATCATAAATATTGCATCAAGCTTTTGGCATCGTTACATAGTAGAGTTAAAGTTATTTAAATTTTACACAACTATATTTCCTCGAGATCACCTCTCTCCAAAATTTTATCCATAAGTCAACTCTTTTGAATTCAAAAGACATGTCCATTGATCCAAAAGACATATCCCTTCATGAAAGGGCCTTCCAAAGTGTCTAGATGCATTGAATCACTCCTAGGGGTGTTTAGAACAAGTGTCCCTTTGAAAATTTGCCCAAAATTCATCCTGAACCGCCTTAATCCACCAAAAGTCGGCTCTGGCGCATCATGCGCCAGTTTTGGCTCATCATGCACCAGTTCTATAGATTTTGGCACATCGTGCATCACTCTGCAGCAACTCCACTCTTTTGCTCCGTTTTGCTCCACTTCAACTATGTTTCGCTCCGTTTCAATTGCATTTCGCTCCTAACAGATTTTCCTACAAAATAAGCATGAAAACAACCTTTCTTTAAAGTGTAAATTCATTCAAAAAAATTTGAGAAATGTACATTAAATTAAGCATAGAAAGATATATCAAAATGTGTAAAGTAAAAATTTTCTTTCTTGTTCAGTTTTACTCCAAATTACACCATTTTTGCTTCATTTTCAACAAAATTGCATTTCTTGTACTTGAAACCATAAATATGAAAAATACCTTCCTCTAAAGTGTAATATCATTAAAAATCATTAAAATGGAGCATAAAATATATATAAAAAAGTAGGTAATTTTTAGGCATATCAAAATCGCCCAAACTTAAATGTTATGTGTCCTCAAGTAACCCTTTTAGTACATAAAAATATGACTTAGGATAGAGATTAACTTATAAACCTCTATACTTTAGTTTCATAAATAAAAGAGTAAAGCTTAAGAAAACTTTTAATAACTTAGATTCAAATTCTAAGTCTAAGAGTACTTAGTAATGAAATCTAAGATTTCTGAATCTCTATTCATTTTAAGAAGAATTTTAAATTATCATATCAAGGATACTTAGAATATCTATATGAAAAATAACTTCATGAAAAAGTTACTAGTAAACGTGCTAATATTCAAATACAAGTTTAGAAATGTAATAAAGCATTTTCCTTAAGTTGATTCAAGTGAAGTCAATTTTTGATTAGGCATCTCCTCAAGCTTCTCCTCACAATTTTTTTTTTCTTTTCTTTTCTTTTTTCTTTCCTTTCTTCTTTTCTTCTTATTTTTTTTTCTTCTTTTTTTTTTTCTTTTAGGATCTTTTCAATCCTTTCTTTTCTTTTTTGTACAAGTAAGGATTACTATATCTAGATAGCCTTTAATAATTTTGAACTTCACTATCGTCTTCTAAAAGTTAAAACTATTTACCTTTCTTCACTTTCTAAATTCATAATAGTTCTGATGATTTTTCATAAAGTATCGTTCTTTTCTTCTTACATGAAACTCTAAAATTCTTAATACTTCAAAAATACAATTTCCTTTACTTTAAATAGAAAACATGATTTCCATCCTCTCATACCAAATATCTTTATCTATAGAATTGACCTTTGTTATTAAATTTTTTTACTTAAATTTACCATAATATTTAAAAACATAAATATTGTCATTTAAAGTTAAACTCTAATATCCAATGTCATGTTAAATTAATTTTAAAAATATAGTTACTTGAGGATGAATAAAATTTTGTTTGCTTATTTTTAAAAGAAAATTTTCTTCCCCCCAAACTTGAATTTCTAAATATTTTAGACTTAATTCCATAAAATGTAGTAGGAAAAAAAAGTAAAAATTGAATCTACTAACTACTACAACATCCTATCGAATTCATATGCGTGCATAATCCGGATAGAATAACTGCAGGAGAAAGTAAATCTAGCCTAAGACTTGATTGCAATAATATTAAACTAAAAGGAAGTATACTAACTTTAAAATTTATTTTTCTTCCTACCCCCAAACTTAATTTCAAACATGTATAACATTCATTACATAAAATATAAATAGGAAGAAAATTTGTTTAGAAAATATCACAAACATTTATAAGTATTCATTAAGACAAACCAATATGCAATAGAACATATATATAAACTAAAAAATGCTCGATAAAATATAAAGAAAAGTATAACAAGCAGAATAAGTATCAGCATAAGAATATATATATCTTTATGTGTTCTCTAAATCTTTATATTATTGTAACACAAACACAAACACACATGATAAATGAGGTCAATTCTTCCTCTAACTCATCACATCTCACTAACTTACTTCTAATTTCTAACGGAATCACTACACAAATCTATTGGGTACTTATAAATGATTTTTTAGATTCTAATCCCAAAGATAAGATTACCCCTGATATGTTGGCTCTCGAGCACCAACCCCAAGCATCACCCTATCACAATAATTAAGCACCTTTAACAGTTATAAGGACAGTGGAAATTCATCCACATGTTACTCATCAAATAGGTTAGATACTTATATCAAATGAAAACAAATTAAGAGAAAAGAAGTAACAAAATCGAGATGGAATTATTGCTATTAAAATTACTGATGTCTCTTGTAAAACTTAACTCTGAGTGAGACCCGAGTCATAGTGGTCTCGTCAATCCAACTAATACAAGAGAATATATAAGTTTAGCCATAATAAGAAGTTAAGGAATCACCTCCCTCATGACACAAAAAAATCAAATCAAACCACTAACAATCCAAATGTTTACCAAACATCAATCAAATTGATTAATTCACACTAAAGTAAACACAATACAACACTAACCATCATAACTCTCAAGCACACTAATCAAACCATACTGATAACTATGGGTTGCCTCCCATAAAGCGCTTTATTTAACATCGTAAGCCCGACAAATGATTCCACCTGTATCAAAATTCCATTTAAGTAAACCTTGATCCGTCACCCAATCTTTTCCAGATCCAGGGATTCCTACAAAGTCCTCAAATTTAAAATTTTCTTTCAGCTCTTCCTTTTCAAATTGATTCACATACTTGTTCCTCATATTTCTTTCAAGATCCAATATTCTTCTCGTGATTTTCTCAATTTCATATTAATATCATCCTTGAAATTTATAAGAAATGGATCTTTAAGAGATACTTCATGATCTCCAAAATTTTGGATCGGATTCTCTCTACATAATTTAAATTCTGGATCAAATTCTTCTATGTTACTCTCTTTTTTAGGGTTTTCTATCAATTCTTCCCCTTGGTACTGAGTAAATGGTAGAGGTGGTCGTTCTATATTTATCATAGTTGAGGAAATAGGTTTTTCTAATTCCTTAGGAATTTTTCCCTTGGTCTTTCAATCTCCTTATCCTCATTTCTCAACTCAATGCTATTTTGAAACATATCTTCAAATTCTCTTCTAAATATTAGTTCAATAATTTTAAATTGCTTATCATTTATCTCCTTAGTGTTTATCTTAGTAAAAAAATATAACTAGGTAAAATCTCTGGAGGGTAACTGTTAATTGCATTAATAATCCGCCCCAATTGGTTTTCTATATTCCTTATTGCGACATCATGCTTTTACAGCTCAATCTTAATTTGAGTCACAAACTCTTCTATTTAATCCTTATCTTCATCATGTAGGTTAGAGTTAAACTCATGAGAAAAAGAAAGTTCATTATTATAATAACCATGATTATTCCAACTACATGTCCATTCAACTTGATTATCTTCCCAAAATTGGTCTTCTTCTCCAAAATTATTATTCTTGTTAAAATTTAAATGATTTTCCCAACCTAGATTGTAATAATTGGAATAAGAATTATGTATCTCATGGCCAATTTCAAAATAATTAGGCTCAATCAATTGTCCAAATAAATTTTCCTTTATAACTGGGGGTCCTTGAGGATAACTTTCTTTCTATTGATCGAAGTTTTTCTCAATATCTGCAACCTGAGAAATTAAAATTGTAAGCATATCTTCTTGAAAATTTACCACTCTCTTAGGGTTTACTCTTTCAAAGCTAGTGCATTATAATCCAAATCTGAATATTTATTATATCATTGATTCATCATTTTTACAATAAATTCATGGAGTCTTTTCAAATCTCTCCCAAAAGTTCTCTCTGAATCTAATTTGTGAAATTCAAGGCCTGCATCTTCTGAACTATACATACAAATCTAAAGACTTAAACTAATAGGACAAATATAAAAAATATTTTGGTATTTTGGATTTTCTATAAAATAAACACACAATAATTAAAGACACTACATATTAATACTATAAATTCCAAATCTAAGACTTATGGATTTAACTAAAATTATCCTAAAGTTCTCATTAAAGCTTCCCCATAAACGACGCCAAAAACTTGATGTGCCCCTAGTGTGTGTTATTTTTCTGCTTGTTATATGTTAATTTAAATCCCCAGTAATAGTGCCAAAAACTTGACCCATCCCAAAATTACACAGTAATTTTGCTTTAAAAAATATGGCCAAAATCTTGACCCAATTTATATTTAGTATTTAATGTTTAAAATAGAAATGTTTTATACAATACATAAAATAGTTCACACACTAGAGGTTCTACGCTAGTGCACATACTGATTCAAGTAATATAGGGCTTTTTTTAAAAACCCAAGTATCAATCCCATAGAAAAGCATAGTAAGAAATACCTTAGACTAATTCTAGTCTACTGCTATCAAGTCTTAGTTTGGAAAATGAAAATTCATATGATAATAGCATAAATCATGATATTCAAACTATAAAAGTTAAGGTAAGAAAGACAAGTTCAAATGAGTTTAATGAATGCTAATAGAAATGTAACTAAAAGAAATAAGTTTACTAAACGATTTAATAAACTTAAAAATTAAACTTACTAAAACTAAACAAAGTTTTGTGATGAAGAGTTCAAATTTAAGTAAACATCTTTCTCCATTACAGTGAGTTTATGGATTGTGAAGAAATTAAAATCATTTGAAAAGATATAAAAATTGTTTTGTGCCAAACGGGAGCAATCTTATTCTTTAACTTCTTCGGAGCGCATAAAGAACATTGACTGATCCAGAGTTTGGTCCCTAATTGCATGGTTAGGCTGGGAGGATACTAGTTGCCACTTTAGAGCTCCCACTACTCCCTCACCTGAGGGTTAACAATCTCGAATCAGTTTCCAATCAACTAGACCAAATTAGGGATTTTAATCTGCCACCTTAAAATTTCTAATTCTGCATCCAACAAAGTATATTTCCCTATTTATTTTCACCAAATTCTATTGTTGAAATACTCTCACATGAAATCAAATGTGATTTTCCCAATGTTGTAGAAATTATATCACTTTTGGAACATATGTTTCTTGACACATTTTAACATTTCAATTGGCTAAATTGAAAAGTAAATGAAGATCAAAGTTTGAATCATCACAAATTTTTGACATTTAAAATCTTATAAAATAAAATCAATTCTTCACAAAACCATATCTCAAAGTAGGGAGAAGGATGAAGAAGACTACTCAAAATTCATGAGAAGGATACAACAAAACACAAATTTCATATATAAAAACAAGTTTACAAAACAAAAAAATAAAATAACACAACTAATTTCATAGTCCTTCTTAAGCAAATCCCTAGAATTTCTCTCCAAGTCTTTCTCTCTTTACAAGCACTCTCACTTCTCTCCTATAAATGTAATGAAGAGTAAATATGTCACCTTCCCTCTCCTCTTTAAATACATGAAGAAAATCACCAAGTCCTTGACTTTCTCTCTTTCTCTCTTGCCTTCTTCTTCTCCACGCCACACACACACACACACACACCCAAAACTCATGCCAAAAAAAAAAAACTCCTCTTCAAGCCCTAGACTTCCCTCTCTTTTATTAAAGGTTGCCTCCCTCCAAAATTTTACCCCAAAATTAACTCTTTTGAATTCCAAAGACATGTCCATTGATCCAAAAGACATATCCCTTCATAAAAGAACCTTCCAAAGTGTCTAGAAGCATTGAATCACACCAACATTAAAATAAGTGTCCCTTTGAAAATTTGCCCAAAATTCATCCTGAACCGTCTTAATTCGTCAAAAGTCATCTCTAGTGCATCATGCGCCAATTTTGGCTCATCATACACCAGTTCTCTAGATTTTGGTGCATCATGCGCCACTCTGTAGCAGCTCCACTATTTTGCTCTGTTTGGCTCCGTTTCAACTCCGTTTTGCCTCGTTTCTATTGTGTTCGCTCTTAACAGATTTTCCTACAAAATAAACATGAAAATAACCTTTCGTTAAAGTGTAATTTCATTTAAAAATATTTGAGAAATTTAAGGTAGATTAAGCATAGAAAGACGTCGAAATATGTCAAGTCAGAATTTTTCTTATGCTCGCTTTTCTCCAAATTGCACTAGTTATGTTTCATTTTCTCCAAAATTTGATTTCTTGTACATGAAACCAAAAATATGCAAAATACATTCCTTTAAAGTATAATATCATTAAAAATCATTAAAATTGAGCATAAAATATATATGAAAGGTAGGTAATTTTGTGGTGTATCTCCAACCCATGGTTATATTTGTTATTTGCTTAGTGTGATTGTTCTTATGTTGGATTGGATAATAGTGAGATGTTGGATTTTGATCCATGTTTGATGTGTAAGAGTGGTTTGGATTAATGTTGTGAGGTAATTCCTTCGTCAGGACTAGTTTTTTATGTGGTTTATGGTAGTAGCAGGTTGACGAGTCTGTTATGACTTAGTTCTCAACCGGAGCTGAGCATTACCTTGAAGCATGTAGAGTTTGGATTTGGACCACTCCATGTCAACTCTATTACTTCCTTTATCTGACTTTTTTTTCACTGATTAAGGTCATGAACTTACTTATTGAACAACATCTTGATGAACTGCACTATTTTTATTTACCAGATTGTGTACACCTTAGACTTAGAGTAACCCTAAAATTGGCAACACATGAAGGAATTCTGGTCCAGTGTAGTAAGTGTTATCTCAAGAATGTTTACACTAGATTTACTTTCTACTGCAATATTCTACCATGTGTTATTTTTTGATATTTTTATAGGATGTGTAGTAAATTGTAAAAGTGATCTTTTCCTACCACATATTTTTATACTTCATTGTTACACATGTTTGAGCTTATGTTTGGGGGGAAAAGAAAAATGTTTCAAATTTAAACCTTACTTATTTTCAAGAGCCCTACAAATAAATTTGTATTTTATTTCTAATGGTTATTGTTATGTGCATTCATCTTAAGGATGTTAGAATTTTAAGTATAGAAATGGAGTACGAAAACTTAGTTGATATTTTTAGTGAAAAGGGTGAACCTAGAGTTAAGGGTATTTAGTGGAGAACTTGGGAAAATGAATAACTATCTTTGGCAGGAATATTTGCATTTTTAAAAAAACTAAGGATTCTTAGAGTTTTTCTTTTCAAATAATTAAGGCTCTTTTAGAAAGTATTTAAAAAAAATACATCTTTTCAAGTGAAGGAAAGTAAAAAGTTTTAACTTTAGTGGAGGATGGTGAAATTCAAAATCATTTAAGGACTTATCTAGATATAGTAATCCTCACATATATAAAAATAAATGAAAAAAAAATAATTGATCAAAAAGATCCTGAAAAAGAAAAAGAAAATGCAAAAAAAAAAGTGAGGAGAAGCTTAAGGAGAGGTCCTAATAAAAATTTGGTTTCACTTGAGTCTATCTAGAGTAAAGAACTTAGAACAATCCTATGCTTCCTTTTTATACTTATATTTGTACAAATTATTTTTAAGAGAGTTCTTAAGTCTAGAAAGTAAAGTTCCTAGGATCCAATGTTTGAAAAATCTGAATATATTTCTGAATTAGATAAGAAAACAATTTTTCAAGTTACATGATAAATATTTTAGACTCTCGGCTAGTCTGATTCACTAGAAGCTCTACTAATTTGAACTATCAAATTTTTAGAACAAAATTTTAACAATTCTAAAGGATGAACCATTAACTCGAATCTATACAAATTATTTTAAAAATGAAGTCTTACTTGAGGATAAGTAATGTTTAAGTTTAGGGAATTTTGATGTGCCTAAAAATGTACTATTTTTTATGCTATATTTTTTAAGGATATTTCACTTTAAAGGTAGTTTTTCTTTATTATTTGGTTGTAAGTACATCAAATTTAAGAATTTGGAGTGATTGGAGCAAAAGGAATAAAAATGGACCAAAACGGAGCAATCCAAAGCAAATCGGGTCGAACCAAGACACACCGGAGCCATGGGGGCCAAAAATAGGGACTTAAGTGCCTCTACCCAATGCTTAAGTGCCCAAAATGGTGCTTAGGCGCCACTAGACAGAGAGGAGGGCGCTTAAGTGCCAAAAATTGTTTTCAACGTATATTTTAAAATATACATCAAATTTGGATGCTTTTTGAAGCGGTGCTTCGTGTGTCTCTTGGGGAATTCATTGGAAATTATGAAAGGGACTTTCCAGAAGGATTTGGGGTAATTATAAGGAGTTTTGAAGAGTCATTTAAGACACATTTTGGAAGATTCATTGAATATGGACACTTTTGAAGAGACACTTAAGCATCTCTTGGGAAATTTTAAATAAGGCTTGGAAATGTTTTTAAAAGGACCCTTAGAATCTTGAATTAATTAGTAGAGGAGAAGAAGGCTTGAGAAGAAGAAGAAGGCTCAGGCATGAGCCCCAAGTGGGGCTACAAGGTGAGAGAGAAAAAGAGGAGTGAGAGCTTTCTTCTTTTCTTTTCACTTTGTTCTTGGAGATGATTGTAAAGAGATTGCTTTTGCTATATAAGGAGAGTTTAAATTCCATAAAACATAAGTATTTTCACTGTATTTTGATTTGCATTTAGTACTTTGTTTGTATGATTTCAAAGTCTTATTCAATGAAAAGTTCTTGTTGTTTCTCCATGTATACTGAGTACTTTTCTTCACTCTTCCCTCTTATAATGAATTAGTATGCATGTGTAGGATATATAATTGAGTAAAGTGAGAATATATTGTGATGATTTTACTTTTTTCTTCATTTAAATGTAAACTTGATCAACTTGCATGTTAAAATTTGTTGTAAGAACATGTAAGATCCGTGATGGTATTGTCCCAATCAACTATGGTAGAATCACATGATTGTGTGGATAAGAATGTAGCCCATATGGTTGAGTGCAAATCAACAAGAAAATAATCTTTGATGGGTATATAATTAGAGGACCTTAGATTGATATGCTAAAGCCCCCTAATTTGGTCTATTATTTTAGGTTTTGATGCGAGATGTTAGCCTCCAAGTGGATGGATAAGAGGTTACTCTAGAGTGAGAGCTAGTATCTTCCTTGCCTAGCTTATCTTTAGAGCTATTCAAACTTTAGATTAATCTATGTTATTTATAGCATCTCAAGTAAGGGTAAGGAATATAATTTCTCATATTTGTCACGTTCTCTATCACTACTTGTTCTACCTTTACACATGTCACTAATTTCATTATATGAGGAAGAGTACTTTTAATATATTAAACACCACTTTCTGATTTTCTCTAAGTATTTTAGTTTAGGAGTAGAAGTAGTTTTGTAGTGATAATTGTAGGATATAATCAAAACTAAAGATTTATCAACCTTCCAAGTTGAGGTGTGTTATTCTAGACTAGTACTTCTCTCGAAAGCCATCGAGATTAACATCGATCTCTGTGGGATCAATATTTGGGGCTTTATTAGAAAGCTTTATATTACTTGATAATGATACGTGTACTTGCGTAGAATCCCTACTATTTAAAAATATAATTGAAATCTTAATTTGCTTGGGATCATGTTTTTAGCGCCATTTTTGGGGATTAAAATCTTCAAGTTTTGGTGTCAACATCATAAATTCTACATATAAGAAATATCAGGATCACTTAGGCATGAAACTAAGGTTTAAAAGTTGCAAGAGAAGGGAAAATCCAACTAGAGAGGGAAGAGGATGTGGTCACCTCCACTTGCCTAATTTTGTAAGTTTGACCTCATGATGTCCATGGAGGGCTCCATGAGGCATGCCATGCAATGTATGGAGTCATGATAAGGTTTCATCCAAATGACATTTAGGATTTTTTGAATTTTAAATGAAAATGGTCAACATGCCTCATTTTGGTAAAATTTCATGTACTTGAATGGTATGCTTCATATGATGCAATGATGAGGTGATTTAAATACCATGAGATGATGGGGAATTAAACTTTTGTCATGTGGGCTCAAATTGGGCTTTTTAATTTAATTTCATAGGCTTTTAAAAACTAAAAAGATGCCTGAGGAGTGAGGGAAGAGTATTTTGGTCCCCATTTTTAAGAGTAAAGGGGATGCACAAGAGTGTGCAAATTATGGAGGAATTAAGTTGATTTGTCATCCCTTAAAGTTATGGGAGAGCATAATTGAACATAGGTTAAGACACTTCATAAAGATTTCTAATAATCAATTCAGATTTATGCCAAGCAAATCTACTTTGGAAGCTATACATTTATTGAGAGGTTTGATGGAGAAGTTCAAAGATAATAAAGAGAATCTACATTTGATTTTTATTGATTTTAAAAAAACTTTTGATAAGGTTCAAAGAGATATCTTTGGAGAGTTCTTGAGAAGAAAGGTGTTGATATGACTTATACTCAAGTCATTAAAGATATGTATATTATAATTGTTACTTGTGTTCAAATTGAAGGAAAAGTGACAAAATATTTTCTTATTTCTGTTGGATTACATCAGGGATCGACTTTAAGCCCATATCTTTTTGCTTTAGTTATGGATTGTCTTACTAGACATCTACAGGAGGATGTACCTTGGTCTATGCTTTTTGCTGATGATATTCTTCTTGTTGATAAAATGAGAGAAAAATCCCAGGAAAAAACTTGAATTATAGAGCTCTACATTGGAGTCTAAAGGCCTTCATTTAAATAGAATGAAAACTGAATACATTGAATGTAATTTTAGTAGTAATAGCTCTAGTGATAGAAGTGCAACTTTGGGTAATCAAATTATTAAAAGGTGTGAACAATTTATATATCCTGGGTCCGTTGCTCAAAGCGATGGTGATATAGATGGGGATGTTAAAAGAGAATTCAAGTTGGTTGGTTGAAGTGGAGGAATGCTTTGGGCCTTTTGTGTGATAGAAAATTACTGCTTAGACTGAAAGAAAAATTTTATAAGATGGCGGTGAGACCTGCAATGCTATATTGCGTTGAATGTTGACCTTTAAAAGCCAAGCATAACAATAAGTTAAGTGTTGCCGAGGTGAGAATGATTAGGTGGATGAGTGGATTTACACATAGAGACAAACTGCAAAAAGAATATATCTATGATAGGGTTGGTGTAGATCATCTGACAGACAAAATTAGAGAAAGTCATCTTAGATGGTTTGGTCACATTAAACATCGACCATCTGATGATCCGATTAGGAGAGTTAGTGTTTTAAATTCCACTTGTGTTAAGAAAGGAAGAGGTAGACCAAGGAAAACTTTGGCTTATTGTATTAAAAATGATCTTAATTTAATAGAACTAAATTAAAATATGACATGAAATATGATGTAATGGAGAAAAAGGATTCATTTAGCCGACCCTACGTAGTGGGATTAAGGCTTTGTTGTTGTTGTTATGGGTTTTTTAAAAAAATTTTATGCAAATGGGCTTCTAATCATGCATGATGGACTTTAGTTTTTTGGAATTGATCATGGACTTAAACAATTGATCTTTGATTTTAACTTCAATTAGATTTGAACATGTTGAATTTTGATATAGATTTTCGGCCACCAAATTTGAAGTTGTCGATCGCCGGAATGGATATCTGACGCCCAATTTAATTTAATATAAGTATATGAAATTTTGAAAAGTAATATTTTAAGTTTTTAAATTATGAGACCGAAATGATCCCATGTCCTCAGTAGTTTAAATAAACGAGCCTAATACCACAAACAATGCATCCATGTTGAACACTACTTACTAATAAGGCTCGATTAAATAAACTAAAGAATTCATGACATCCATTTAAGTCTCCAAAAAACTATTTTTTATGTAGACTGACAAGTTCCCCTATTTAATATGAAAAATTAAATAGGGTTTATATTAAGTTAGATTCTTAAAGTTTCCTATAAGGGCAAGCCTCTATAGTTAATTACATCTTAAATAACCGAAGTTACTTTAGAAAACTCTTGATTTAAATCAGAGAATATTGTCTTAAAAAATTTAAAGGGGTAGTACTTTTCAAAATATCAAACCAAAGGAGTGTCAAAGGGGAGTGGCACAAATTTGGAACATTGTTATGGAATCTAAAGTTAGAGGAACTAAAGGATGTCATGGATCCCGAGGAGAATCTCGATGACTTCCCTAGCTATCCTATGATTTGTCTTCAATTTCTAGAAAGAAAAATTATTAAAATGTTACATCCTTCTGATTTCATTAGTTATGGCTTACATTTATGCGAGACGATCGTGCAAATGACATGGAAGATGTGAGGATTTAGGTCATGATGAACGACAACCTTAGAATCCTAAAACTAGTTATCGATTAAATTGTATAGCAGAGTCATACAAAGGCCTAAAGATGAGTTGAGGATTTATGTCGTACTAGGTAGACAACCTCAAAATACTATGGCTTGTTGTTTAATTCTAAGGAAAGATGTGTTGTTGTAGATCCTCAGGCTGTTGCAGATTGCTATTGTAGAAGGTTGCTCACAAAGTTAGCTCCAGGCTCCTCGACAAAGTAGAAGTCCTAAAGTATATGGTTTAAAGGTTTAAATGACAAGTGTAAGTTTAATCATGTGGGAGGTAAAAGTTGATTAGAGCAACACTGGTTAGGATCCCACTGTTCCCTCATTCCGGTATCAATATTTGCTTTTGAATTTACTTAGCTTAAACAAGTTGTTTCACTTATTTAAACTGGGGAGATCTCGTTAGCAATAACGGCTTACCTCCTCCGAGGGACTCCCGTAAATTCAAAAAAACGTTTTAAGTTTAATGACATTTCAAAGGATTTATGGTTACCTTTGAAATAATTTTTTAGATTTTTGAAAGTATTGATTAATTTTTTAAAATGGTTTTAATTTTTTTGTAAGTAAAGTAAGGTGCACAGCCAAGCAATTATAACATTTTGCAACAAAAGTAGATTGTAGAAAGTAAAATAATAGAAATTAAATAACACTGTAAAAACGTACTTGTTATCTTCTCGGCATTCTCGCTGAAAGATTAGCTTTTACAATATGTATATAATTTCGTAGGAAATTTAAACAAATTACAATAGTAGATGAATGTGTAGTTTCCAAGCCCTCAAAACAAGACTCAGTGAATCCTAAAAAGACCTTGTTGGATGATTTCCTAGAATAATAATATAATAAGTTCAATCATCCTTCAAAATATCCAAGAGATTCCAAAGTGTTCGAGGAATGACCCTGAACAATTTTAAAATCCCTTGGAACATTTCAAGTTCATTTTGAACTTATTATATTATTCTATTAATCATCGCAAGGTTAAATTGTAATTACCCCATTATTGAGTGAACCTTAACATTTTAATTATCTCAAGAGTGGGACACTCAATTAATCACTTGATATCTTACTTAAAATTTATGTGGGCGGATGCCCCTAGGGCAAGTTTAAGTCATTAAATATTTTGTGCCAAACACTAAAGTTGGGCCTGTAGTGTTTAAAGGTATTAGTTATCAACCATCTTATCTTTTGTAAACCTTTTTAAACAATCTTAGATTAAGCCTAGCTTACTAATAAGCCCTTAACAATTTTAGTGAGTAAATTTGTAATTACTAGAATTTTAATATACGTGGTACATATCCTTATTAAAAGATCAAATGATATCCAATTTTGGGCTTAAAAATAAGTTAATTAACATCTTCCTAGCCTAAGCCCATTACTTTAGGATCACCTTAATTAAATTATCTGCCAAATCATGGCAATTATCAAAATTACAACTCAACCCTTATCATGAAAAAGATAACAACTTGGTTTCTACCACTAAGTCCTTTATATTTCAAACACCCAAGATATTTTATTATAATCAATATTACTTATTTACCCATTGATTATTCCTAAAATTTAATGAAGGCACTAAAATTTAAAATGATGATTTTGTCCCCGGGGCTCTCCACTTCATAGCTCATCACATGGAACTCAAGTGACCTTGAAATTTACATGGAAACTCAATCATGATCTAATTAAAACATCAGAGGAGAAAAATGTGGTCTTTTATCATAGCATCATCAAAAGCTATATCATGCTGAACTCTCCTCTGTTGAAACTCATCAGTATAATAATTTTTTTTCTCCAATCTCTCCAATGTGATTCTGAATATTTACTATATCCAATTATTGAATCATGAGTTGGTCCATAATGTTTTGTAGTAATGCAGGGCGAGAAGTGGATGCCCTTGCAGCTGATGTAGAGGGTCTATCGCTTCTTCCAACCCTATATTTAGCAAATGATTCAGCCATCTGAATCATATGCTTCCCATTAGGATTCTGTGGTTGAAACTTTCTTCATTTCTATGGGACTCTACTCCTGATTCCTCACAAAGAGTGAAAATTAGGGCAGGGTAACCCAAACCACTAGTAGTAAAGCTCTTAGCTATGCTTCATGCATGATGAGCTATATTAGCACAAACATCTATTTCTATCATGTTCTGAATGCAATAGTTCAATACAGATCTATCCATTATTACATTGGTACAATAATTTGTTGATAGTAATCTAGCAGAAATGAAGTGGTGTCATACCTTTGACTGACTAGTCAATATGGAAGTAGAGAAGTTAACTATCTTATTACTTTTAATCCTCCATTCTCCTTTTCCATTAGTTAGAAAGACAATCACTTAATCCAGTGATGAATCAATCATCACAAATGCAACATATTCATCAAAAAATACATTCCTCAGCTCATAAAACACATTGATCCCTTCTGCAGTAAATTCAACTTGTTTACCTCTCACGAGAATGTTCTCGTCATTAGTGAATCACAAGTTAGCATAAAATTCCTGAACCATTGGCAAAATCGCTACTACAGTGAAGTAGCAAAACCATTCCCAATTTCTAGCAAGGATCAACCTCTCAATATCGCCATCCGAGTTAGCAAATGCCCGCTCCAGGATATATCTTCTTATTTCTATTTGAGTGTAATAACTATATTGGGCCTTCAACTTAACAAATCTTATTGCATCAAAATCATCCGTCATTCCTCTCTTCACTCATAGAGCCATTTGAATTTCTACCAAAATCCAAATAAATTCCAAATAAATTACAAAATAAAAAATCTAACTCCCCAAGTAAGGTTATTTGGTAAGAAACTTTTCACCATGAGTTTTCTTCAATTTTTTTCATAAAAAATCCCAAATTTTAAATTTTCCATAATGTAGGAAAAATCCATGGTGAAAATAAAAAATTTCTAAGTTAAAGTGAAGCTCTTACCAAGAGAAGTGAAATCTACAATTTTTAGCCTCCGAAATCTTCTGTATCACGCCCAATGTGAAGCCCTAGGTCAAGGTTTAAAGGTAGGAGATGACTCAAGTAGTAAAAAAGAAGTTTTATTGTGTAATTTTGTAGTTTCTTAAGCAATCTAGTGTTTTCAGGGATTTGGCGCATCATGAGCCAAATCTAGCGCTTCATGCGCCAATTTGGCGCACCTTTCACCAACGCCTTAATTTTTTCCAGATTTTATTTTCTTTGAAAATCTGCTTCATACTGCTTTATGTCTACCTCTAAATAACTCAAATGAACTTTTATAAGCATAATTAAACATTAGTTTGACATCAATTTTTCAAAAACAACACAAAACTCATTCATATATATATATA
>JXCR01071190.1:26363-48926 GCA_002079205.1 Phalaenopsis hybrid cultivar | reverse complement strand
TATATATATATATATATATATATATATATATATATATATATATATATATATATATATATATATATAATTTGCGCTATTACAAACTAACATTTTTCAAGCCAAAATACATGTATTTCAATGTTTAAAGATAACCAAAACATCCTAACATTGAAAGCTAAACATTAAAATACCAAACACAAACATTGATATAGTTCAACAATAAAAGTAAATGCAATCCAACACAACAAACAACTAAAACAAGCAGCACTAAGCAAAACCTTTCGTGCCTAGTTCAAGTTCAAATATCTTCTTCACTCTCGTCTTCCTAAATATCTCTCATAGATTGCTAGTGCACATACAAGTTGTAGAAGGGTCGAATCCACCCCAATCCAAGCATGTTTTTTTAACATACGTACCAAACCAACTTCAATACGTCCAGTATGCTCAAAATGTTCTTTAAGTCTCTAATCCAAGTGATCCAACACTTTATAAATATTCCCAATTGCAAACATAAAATTTTGCACCTCTTTTTCTATCTTCTTGATCCTTTCAAAAGTGCATTTTAACTTAAATAAGGCTGAATAAGTGATGAATTATGAGATTCTTAATCCATCAGTACATTTATATCATTTTCATCTCACATTCCAATACAGTTGCAATAAACTTTTGGATCCATCAGCTTGCGAGGAAGAAGCACTTTTTCCCAACCCTCATAAGGTACTTGCGATTGACTGTATAGTAAGAAAATAGTGGATGGATGACCAAGCCCAGTTGATGATCCATTAACAATCAAACCCAAAACAGATTTCATAATGATTGCTCCAATATCAATAGTTTTTCCAGTTTGAATACAGTAATTCAGAATGACACTCTCCTTAGTTACTTTACTGATTTTCATAGTAGGTAATAATTTTGATGCAATAAATAAGTGTCATGCCTTAGAAGCAGGATTTAATAACAATGACGAAAAACTTACATTTTCATCATCTCTGGACTCTTAATTTGCATCTTCATCTGTAAGGTACCGATAAAGTTCATTCATATTATCACTTGCAGGGGTAAAATTTGCTTAATGGCAGATAAGCACATATTCAATCTTAAACATCTCGTTTATTCTTGATGGAGTGAATTACACAAACCTGCCTCGCATGTAGACAACTCCTTGGTTAATTCCATGTAGATTTGCAAAAAAATCTTACACCACAAGGATGACTATGGCTGTAGTAGTGTAACAAAGCATTTTCCAACTTCTCTACACAAATTTCTCTCCAACTCGATTATTCGATGTACTGAATCCTCGATTGACAAACCCCCTTTCCTTGATTAGCGTCTTCTTAACTAGAACACGATCATGCAGCTTCTGCGCATCAAAATTGAAGAAATTTCTTGAGTTGAAAATTCCAAATCTAGCTGAATTTTTAGAGTGGGATGCCATTGGAATTAAAGTCTAGTGACTCCCCCCTCGTTTTCCATAATAAAATAGACTTTGGAAACAGTTTTTTGAGAGTTATAAGGAGAAGAACCTGCCAAAAATTGTCTCTTGAAACATTTTAAGTCATTTTTGTCATCGCGCATGCGCCGGCTCTCTAGATTTTTGCACATCATGCGCCAATCTGGCTCATCATGTGCCAGTTCCAAAAATTCGTATTTTCAATTTCGATCTAGAAATTCTCAATTTTTACATAAAATAAGGTAAATAAATATGTTTTAAAATTATTTTCTTGAATACACGGACTCTATGAAAACACAAATATAAATGTACATAAAATACTCTGAATAAAAACTCAAAATCAAAATAAATTAGCCTCTTTCAAACGATAAGTATGGGTCACCTCCCACAAAGCGTTTGGTTTAATGTCATCAGCCTGACATTCCTAGTTTTTACATTATAGTGTCTTTAAAAATTGATCTTTAACTATCAAAATATGGTTTCAATCTCTGCCCATTTACTTCAAATATCCTTCCAGTTTTAGGATCTTCAATTTTAACAACTCCATAGGGATAAACTTTTATAACTTTGAATGGCTCTTTCCACATAGACTTTAGTTTCCCAGGAAATAATTTTAATCTTGTATTGTATAACAATTCCTATCCAGGTTCAAATTCCTTCTTTTATCATCTTTCGATCATGCCATTCTTTCATTCTTTCCTTATAAATCCTAGCATTGTCTTAAGATTCATTCCTAATTTCTTCAAGCTCATTCAATTGTAATAATCTTTTCTTGTCAGCTTCTTTCAAATTGAAATTGAATTCCTTTATAGATAATAAGCTGTATGCTCCAATTCTACTGGCAAGTGACAAGTCTTCCAAAAAATTAATTTATAAGAGGACATGCTTATAGGTGTCTTATAAGCTATCCTGTATGCCCATTATGTAGTATATAATCTAATAGAATAATCTATTTTACTAAGATTTACACTTTTTTTCCAAAATTATCTTAATTTCACGATTAGATACTTTTGCTAAACCACAAGTCTGGGGATGATAGACAGTTGCAATTTTATGCATTATAATATATTTTTCTACTATTTATAAAATGAGATTCTCCATCGATAATGATTACTCTAGGCATTCCATATCTTGTGAAAATATTTTAATTAAAAATTTTGAAACACTCTGAGCATCACATCAAGGTTAAAAGATTGCTTCAATTCGTTTTGAAACATAATTCACTACAATCAATAAGAAGTTGCCCATAAGAAGCTGTCGGTCACCGGAATCAAAATCCCGTCGATCGCTTTGGAAGGACGTTTTAAATTTACATATATATTTAGTTTTAAAAAAATATGAAATCAAACTGACCCCATATTTTTCATAATTTAAATGAAATAGTGCTATACCTCAAATCCTATATCTATCCCGAAGGATAAACACAAGACTTGAGGATGAGGCTCGATCAAATAAACTAAGAAATATATGACATCCATTTGGTCTGCGAAACCTTTATATTTGCCGACAAGTTCCTCTATTTAATATAAAGAATTAAATAGGTTTTATATTAAGTTGGGTTCAGACATGCTTCCTATAAGGGTAAGCCCCTATAATTAATTACATCTTAAATGACAAAAGTCATTTAAGAAAACTCTCGATAAAAAATCAAGAAATATTAGCTTCAAGGAGTTTCAAAGGGTAGGACTTTTCAATAGGATCAGACGTAGTGGTTTGAAAAAGGATTGGTTCAAATTTGGAACATTTTGTTGTAGAGTCCAAAGGAGGAAGAAGTAGGGGATGTCGTGGATCCAGAGGAGAACCTCGGTGACTTCCCAAGTTATCCTAATGTTTGGCTTCATTTCTGAGGAGAAATACTTAGGTGTTTCATCCTGCCAATTTTATTAGTTAGGGCTTACATTCATGTGAAACTATCATACAAATAGCCTAGAATATGTGAGGGTTTAGGTCATGACGGACGACAACATCAGAATCCTAAGACGAGTTAGGGCTTATATTGTATAGCAGTGCTATACGAAGGCCTAAATATAAGATGAGGATTTACGTTGCATAAGCAAGCAACCTCAAAGTCCTATGGCTTTGTTGTTTAATTTTAAGGAAGGAAGTTGGTTTAGCTGGGGAAGACAGGCTTTGCTGTTGAAGATGGTCGTGCTGCCCACCATGCTAGCTCCAAGCTCCTTGCCGTGACGAGTTTGTTAAGTTATAATGACAAATCAGGTGTCCCTATAGTTGAAGTTCATTAAATTTTATAGCGGCATATTAAATTTGATTAGAGTGACACCGGTTAGGATCCTACGATTCTCTCGTTCCAACACCTCTATTTTTTTGGATTCACTTAGTCCAAATGAATTTACTAAACTCAGCTTAATGAGTTCCATAATTTCATTTAGATCGTGGGAAGCCTAAATAGCAACTATAGGTTACCTCCTCCGAGGGGTTACCGATCATCCAATAGAGACGTCTTAATTTAGTTGTAGTTGTTGTTTTGTGTGATGTTTGTGATTAAATTTTGATTTTTTTTATATTTTGAATGTTGTGGCGGTGAATTTATCTTGGATGATTTTTGTTCTGGTTTTGATTTTAGTTTTGTGGCTATCCTGATAATTTTAGCTTTCATGCAGGGTGGCGTCGTTGTTTAGTATGCAAGTTTGGAGGTATAAAAGTATAGTAAGAAAGTACAAGAAAGACAATGCTGAAAACTGTAAAAGCGTACTTTCGAGTCTTCTCATTCCACCACCTGAAACTCAAAAGGCATGTTAAGGCAGTTTATATGAAACAGGGAAGTAAAATTTTGACGACCTACCTGACACTAGGTCTTATCTTGGTGGGTCCTTAGGAGTCTAATTAAGGATGATGTTGCCAAGAAAAATATATATTAAGCTTAGTAAATCTCCGAGGTGTCCAACAGATCTAAAGAAAGAAGTAGGTTTGTGCTACTCTCTCATTGCCTGGTGGAAGATCCCGAGTTCTTTTAAACTTCATATGTTGCTTAATAATTCATCCTATGAAATAACCTAATACTCAATGAACATTGATGTATCAATTATCCCTAAGAGTAAGATAATTATCTTTTGTAATTGAATTTTGAAGATTATGTGGGTGAAGACCCTTAAAGAGGCAAGTTAGTGTTGTTGGAACACTTAACCAAATTTTGGTCCTAATTAGGCTTGTAGTGTTTGAAAGATGTTTTAATTTTAATTGTGTTTATTTTTGTAATCCTCATTTAATCAGTCTTGATTTAGCCTAAGTCACTATCAAGCCCTTAAAAACTAGGTGAGTGTCTTAGTTAGTTTTGAAAATATTAAGCTTTAGGTGGTCATAATTCATGATTTCAATTCTATTTGAGAATCAAAATAGGGGTATTAAATTGATTAATTATTGACCTCAAAAGTCATACCCTTAATTCCTGGGTTCATTTTATTTTAATAAACATCCAAATTTTAATAATTTAGAAATTTATTAAATTTTCTTTTCAATTAAGAAAGTGAGGTTGGTTCATACCAATTAACCCCTTGTGTTTCAAACATCCAGATTAAGATCAGAGGTTACCCATTTCCCTCCTTGAATTAAGCCTAAATGTTAATTAAAGCTAAATTTCCAAAAATACACATTTGCCCCTAAGGCTCTAACACTTCATAATTTGTCAAATTCATTTCAAAGGACTTTGAAATTTTTATCCTACCTCATTCGTGGGTCAATTAAGACATAAGAGGAGATAGTGCGATTTTTCAGAATTTAATTTATTTTGTATAATTATTTTCATGCAAAAATAGGATTTCTCAAAGAAAATTTCTAACTTGACCAAGGTATATCCTAATCCTTGAAATTTTTACAGGAGGTAGACCTAGACTAGAGAAGCCTTTGAACCAAATTTCATGATTTTTTAAATTTTATTTGAATTTTAAGAATTATTTTAATTTCTGGAGTATTTATTAAATATAAAATATTTTAAAAAGGTAAAATTAAGTTTTATATTTTATTAAAATCCTCTCGAGGTCAGAGAACTCACAGGAGAAAATTTTATATTTGTATGAATTTTATTTAATTTATCGGAATTATTTTTAGTGAAAAGTCATTTTAACCTTTAAAAATATTTTTAAGTTTTGAAATTCAATATCTTTATTTAGAAATTCGAGAAAAATATTCTAATTGTTCCTAAGTACTTAGGAAGTAATTTAGAGCAATCCATGAGTTTTATTATTTTTGTGATTTTTAGGGATTTTTAATTATTTAAATATTTAAAATACGCTAAAAATCAAGTTTTTATTTTAAATATCATTTTATTTTTAAAAAATACACCTGATCATAGAGAACTCAAAAAAATAAGTTTTGCTGTCGTCCATCCTGCGGAAGGTCATGGACACCCTATGGTATCGTACCCTTGGAATGCAATGTTTGGCAACATCTGCACCGTTGCCTTTAAGAACGAGCATTGTGCCAACTGATAGGGGAATCTCCACAGAGCCTCTGAACTCACCATGGCCGATGATGTCAATTTTTTTCCCAAATAAGATGTTACTTTTACTCATGAATGAGACTGTACTAAAAGGCCTCACAAAGTCATGGTGATCATTGTGTGGAGGAAGGCAATCACCCTCATCGTAGATGTTGATAATACAACTATTTGGAATGTAGGTAGCAGGCAGAATACTCCATCTGACCATTCTTTTGATCATCCACTTTATCATTGGCGTTAGTGGATCTACTTGATTGTGTCTGAGGATCCCAGGCGGATTCCCTTGTCTGTCATTTGTGAAGTTGTAGCAGTAACCGCATTGGATAGTAATCCTCCATTTTCCTCGCATCCATTTCCTCGGCTCGAAATAGGTTCTTTCTATAAGTAAACCTGCTCGACCTCTGTCCCTTAGGTCAAAAATGTAGTCAAGAATACTTTGTTCTTCAGTCTCTGATAAGACTGTGGTATACAGTTCTAATCCCTCCAGTATGTTGATGAATTTTCCCTGAACTTCTTCGTAAAATTCAAATTCTCTTTTATTTACTTTGCTTATTTTGTAGTACTCCATCGTACTAGGGGTTGGTAGCTATTGCGGGCGTTCCTCCCTCTGAACATTGGCAGGAACCCAAACTGGCGCTAGTTGATCTGGAACACGAGACTCGGCATCTAGCGGGATGTATGACCCTGGGCTCCATGGTACATATTGATCTGTCCTTAGTGGGACGTATGACTCATCCATCATAAAATTTGATGTTTGAGACCCATCAGTGCTGGAGGTATACTCTTCAAATGTACTGAAATGTAGTAAATGTAGAACATTACAATCCTGGCATTCTACAAATGCCCCTGTGGCTGATGTCCCAGCCCGTATTTCAGCATTGCACATCGGGTAATCCTTGCATAAAACATCTGAAACTGAAAGTGTATCTGACTCTGCAACGAACCCCAATTCTTCATCTGTGGTGGGTAGGCTGGCAGAAGTTTCTTTCATATCCAGATTATAAATATGCCCCTCAGGAATAGGGGTGAGTTAGTTGTTCGTCTCTCTCTGACGTTTGCGCTCTTGTCGTAGAAAAGCTCTCTGCTTCTTACGGATGGCATTCCTGCATTGTGTCCTGCAAAGCAAAGCATTTGGAAGTCGCTCATTATTGGTGGTTATTAGGCCTCCAGCTGGTGTAGCTAGCATGGAGGGCAGATGGCTACCCTTCCATCGGATCTTGCTCTGTTATCACGTTCTTGCCTTTTTGTGATACATTATCTTTGGCGGTCACCCTCAGCGGTGAAGGCAATCCCTCTTTCTCCCTACAGCTAACTACATTCATGAGAGGACCTTTGTAGTCCATGTCAACCTGGTTAAAATCCATGTTGAAGTCTATGGTTCTGCTCTGATGCACCATCTCCTCATTTAGTGCGAGGCTCCAACCATCCTTAAAAGCAAAGATCAGCCCCTGTCCTGACATTTTTCTATAGAAAACAAGAAAAATATCAGTGGCTCAAAACTTGGCATGAACAAAAAAAAACAAAGTATTTATTAAAGTGAATTTTAACTTATTTTAGTGAAATGAATTGTTTATTTATGTATGAATTTAATTTTTGTGGAACATTAAACTCAAAAGTGGAAACGAGAAAATTTGAGGTTTAAAATATTTTTTTCAAAATTTTTATTATATCGAGGTTAATTACAAAATTTGGACGCGATCATAGACATTTGGCCAATAGATAACCTCAAAATAATCAAAGTTTCCAAAGTTTCAATAAAAGCAGAGGAAAGCGGCGTCAGGTTGCGTAATAAGTATTCAGATATCATCCATTTATTGGTAACATGGGACTTTTGCCTTGGAAGTCCACTAACTGGTAGGCTCCTCCTGTGTAGACCTTTTAAACAAAAAATGGTCCCTCCCAAGTTGGCTCAAATTTTCCACCTATTTTATGGCGTGCAAGAATAGGACTTTTGAACACAAGTACGAGGTCATCAACTTTAAATGTCCTTGGGCGGACCAATTTGTCACGGGCTTGTACCATCTTCGCTTGTTAAAGCCCCAAATGTTGTTGTGGTTGTAGTCGTTTTCCCTCAAGATTTTCCAGTTCTTCTAGTCTGAGTTTTGTACTTTCTCCTATTGTGATTTAGTTGTGAATAACAACTCTTAGAGACAGTGTCTGGATTTCTAGCGGTAGCACGACCTCAGACCCATACACGAGCATATAAGGTGTGCACTGAGTGGGTGTCCTGAAAGTTGTTCGGTAGGCCCATAAGGCTTCTAATAGTTTGTTGTGCCAATCTCATTTGTTTTCATCCAGTGTTTTCTTCAAAATCTGTACCAGTGTTTTATTGAAAGCTTCAGCCAGACCATTTACTCTGGGATAGTAAATCGTAAAGTATCTCCAATCTATCCCATGTATTTTGACAAAATTATTGACTTTAGTGCTTTTGAAAGCTATCCCATTGTCAAAAATTATTCTTCGCGGTACTCTGAAATGGTAGACAATTTAGCTTTTGAAAAATTGAAGGACGTGCTGTGTCGTAGCCTCACGCAACGGTACTGCCTCAGCCCATTTGGAGAAGTAATCTGTAGCGGTAAGTATAAACCTGTGTACTTTGGAAGATGGAGGGTCTATCGGACCTATTATGTTAGTGCCCCAACACTCGAATAGGCACGAGGCAACAATTGAGTCTTTTGATCTTTATTTTCATTTTTGGCCGACTGGTGAGCGCCACACAATCCGACATGTACCTCTTTGACAATATTCTATGCTTCGGCTCTACTCAAACACCGTAGCCACATCTGGTGAAATGATCTTCTGTAGAGAACATTCCTACCAGGGCGTAAGGCATTACCCTTTTTGTGATATGATGTGCTTCAGACTTGCCTTCTGGCAGCTTTCCAGTATGCAAATATTTTATTAATGGCTTGCGCCAATCTTTGTTGATGTCTGTAACTATATTTATTGCTTCTTCTTTTCAAAGCTTGTGCAAAGTTTTTAAATCGATCTGAGATAAGCCTTGTTTTCCTTGCACTGTGATTTCAATGGAATCCTCTGGGGGACATGCCATTTCCTTAGCAAGATTTGATAGAGCGTTGGCATGGGATTTATCTTCCCTAGGAATCCAGTAGAAAGTTACATCAGGAATCTGCTCCAAGAGCTTCATCGTGTACTGATGGTATTCTGCTAACCTTGGTTTCAGAATTCTGTATTATCCAGCGATTTGCTGGATGACGAGTTGGGAGTTGCCATAGATGACAATGTTTGTTATATCCATTGATATTACCATTCCCTACCCGGTGATTAAAGCTTCATATTCTGCTTCATTGTTGGTGCACGGCTCTGTCAGGTGGTATGAGAACATCAACATACCCTTATCTGGTGTGATAAAAATAAAATTGATCCTTGCTTTTCCTGTTATAACTGTGCCCAATCCTTTGTCTTTTCTGGCTGACGAAGCACTGTCAAAGTACATCTCCCAGCGTTGCGCACTGGAAAATTCTATTTGTAGTATTTTCTCATCTGGTAACTCATCATTGAGAGAGGACCCAACTGGCAGTGGGTGTGCAGCAAGAAAGTCTACTAGTATCTGTCCCTTGATATCACGGAGTAGAACAAAAGTTAAATCAAGTTGTAATAAGATCATTGATCATCTTGCTAAACGACCGGAGAGTGTTGGTCGTGTCATCAGATATTGCAATGGATTAACTTTTGAGATTAAGGTAATCTTGTGAGAAAGCATGTAATATCTAAGCTCTTGAGCAGCGAAAATCAATGCCACACAATGCTTCTCAATAGGTGGATACCTTATTTTCATCAGTATTAGGCGACGACTCAAGTAGTAGAGTGCATTTTCTTTACCCTTATCATTGACTTGGGCTAAGAGGGCTCGAAGAGAGTCATCTAAGGTCACGATATAAAGTATTAAAGGTTTCCCTAGGATAAGGGCTATTAAGACAAGAGGTGTCATTAAATATTGTTTAACATCCTCCAAAGCCCGCTGGCATTTCTCTTCCCAAATAAATTTGACATCCTTTTTAATTAATGCCGAAAAAGGCTGACACCTACCTGAGAGATTAGAAATAAAGTGTCTCAGATAAGCCAACTTCCCCTGGAAGGAACGTATTTTTTTCAAGGTTTTAGGAGGAGAGATTTCCAAGATAACTTTAATTTTATCCGGGTCGATCTCGATTCCACGATGACGGACAACGAATCCCAAAAATTTCCTAGAGGTAACACCAAAGGTGCACCTTAAGGGATTCATTTTAAGGTCGTATCGTCGTAATCATTCAAACACGATCCTCAAATCGTACAAATGGTCTATTTTTAATTTACTTTTGATGACCAAATCATCCACGTAGCATTCTAATTGGTTGTGAATGAGGTCGTAAAAAATCTTCATCATTGCACGCTGATATATTGCTCCATCGTTCTTTAGGCCGAACGACATCACTGTGTAGCAGAAAATTCCAATATGTGTTTTGAAGGCTATAAGTATTGCATCCTCAGGAGCCATGTTGATTTGGTTGTATCCCAACAATCCATCCATGAAGGAGTAAATTTCATGTTTTGAAGCGATATCCACCATCATCTCTGTTATGGGTAGTGGAAATTTTTCTTTTGGACATGCCTTGTTCAAATCTCTGAAGTCGACACAAACACGGATCTGTCCATTTTTCTTCTTAACAGGTACAATGTTAGCTAACCACATGGGGTATTGCTCTTCTTTCACAAAGTTGGGGTCTATTAATTTCTTCATCTCGGCAATGACTTGTTGTTCTATTTCAAGGCGCATTTTCCTGGGAGCTTGTTTTACTGGAGTTATATTCTTGTCCATCCCGAGTTTATGGACTGCAACCTCTGTAGACAGTCCTGGCATTTCATCATAGCTCCATGCAAAGTAATCTTTGAATTATGTTAATAGTTTGATCAATTTCGTAGATTCTTCGTGATTGAGTAGAGAACTTATAAATGTAGGTCGGGGTTGTTCTTCAGTCCCAAGGTTAATCTCTTTCAATTCATCAATGGTAGATTTAATTTCTTCCTCAAATTTTGGGGGAGCATTTTCTATTGGTTGATCAGTAGAGTCATCCTCTATATCAAGGCAATCCTCTTCTAACTCACTAGTAACAACCATGCAAAATTCAGAATCATCGACTGGTCCGACTATACCAAATCTGAGCCCCTCTTTTAAATTTGTAGTTCGACTTTTACCATTCCAAAATTTTTTAAAAAGTTGAAATTTGTCTCTTGGCATTTGTTTTGGCAAGTGTCCCAGTTGAATTAACTTTTGAACATAAGGGGAGAAGTAACCAAAAGGAAATTCCAATAATTCATTATGATCACATCCAAATTGACATGTTTTTCAAGCTCAATAGAGGTAGAAGCACGGTAAAATTTGATCGGCTTTGAACCAACACTACGGACTTCCTTGACCCCTATTAATTCATTAGTATCAACATCCAAATTTACATGTTTTTCAAGCTAAGTAGAGGTCAGTAAAATTTGATCGGCTTTGAACCAACACTACGGACTTCCTTGACCTCTAAACTCTCGACATTTTCAGGGAGAATCGGAGTGAGGGTCATAACATTCACATAGTGGTTTATCCGATCATACATTGTTTCATATTCATTTTTCTCTGTATCTTCTAGGGATATCTCGTACTAAGGTTTCTTCCATTTTTCCATCATTATCTCATCTTCATAACTGCCTTCATCACCAATGTTGATGTTTGGCCTAGTCCGTTCAACAATTAAATTGATCCTTCCTCATCCACGTCCCCGACCTCGACCTCGGGTGAGCGAACTAAAAGAACCTTCACCAACTTGTTTTAAGGGAGTGGTGGAAGATTGTTGAAGCAGAGTTGAATGGTATCCTTTTTGTAATTCTTTTGAATCTTCATCTTTGTTTGTGATAACTTCACAAGAGAAGACAGTCTTCTTTGGAGGCACGTAGTAGAAATCATCTTCATGGATACCAACTTCATGTACTGAAAATTGTTGTAGGTCTCCTTTGATGCAATTTTCTTGACCATCTTTACGGTAGTTGATGCACTAGTGTAGAGATGATGGAACCATATTGTGCTCATGAATCCATGGTCAACCCAACAAACGTTAAAAAAGTTCTCGGCGTCGATGATATGAAATTTAGCAGTTGTCACGAGTTCTCTAACCTTCATAAGTAATGTAATTGATCCAAGGGCTTTTTCTCCCTTTTGGTTGAATCCTCTTAACTACATTTTATTGATCGTAAGATCTTGAGCTTCAATATCCAAATTATTCAATGTTCGTAGGATCATCAAGTTAAGAAATGCTCCAAGATCTACTAAAACTCTGGACAACATAAATCTGCTGATGTTGACGAAGATGTAGAGTGGACGGTTGTGGTCAGCACAACCAAGCAGCAAGTCTTCATCTGTGAAGGTTACCCCATGTTGTTCTTTCAACGAAAAAAATTCATCTGAGGATGTACTGGCCAACTGAGCTAAGCAAATTTCTGGTTCTAGCAAAGCTGTAACTAGAGACTCTCTCATCTCCTTTGACAGGATCAGAGCGTCGTAGATGCTTAATCGGGCCGGCAACTTCCTAAGATGAGCTATCACATTGTAGTCTACTTTGTATGATCCTCCAAGTTTATCATGATTATGTGGTTCTTCCACTGGTGGAGGTGGAGATATCTCTTCTCGGGTCATTATCTGCTTTCCTTTATATGTCGGAGCTGTTCTTGGCGGTAACACTTTTTTGCTCCTTAAGTTAACTTCTATGATTTCTTCTTCTTGAGATATCATTGAATTCTCCGGTGTCTCTTCCTCTTTGTTGGAAAGATCTAAGCTGATGGTAAGTGGTGTACCATAATGCTTGAGAATTGGCTCCTCGTTATCGGTGTCATTGTAAACAAATTCATCAGACTCGAGTATGATTTGAGGATCATTTTGGGGATCAAGCTCAAAGTTAGCTTGGTCATAATTAGTTACGTTATCACTAGAAATAGTTTAAACGTAGCCGAAATCACAATCATTATATTCATAAGACCCAGGAGGGACAAAAAGATAATCATACAAAGTCAAGGGTTCGAGGATTTTCTTCCCCAGATCCAAGATAACCAATCTAGTAGAGGCAGCCCCTATCATACCCCCAGTGCTATCAATCTTTGTAGTGATGCTTTTCTTCTTCTTATTTGTCCTTGACGATGACGGCTCTTCTGACAAAACCTTCATCTCGGGCTTGGTATGCTGTGGACTCTGAATGGAGGCTTGTTTTGATGTAGGCTGGATCTTGTTCAACAATTTTTTGGATGATTTGCTCCAGACCTCATTCCATCCTTATTCTCTGGTATATGCAGAAGATTGTTTTGATGGATCCTGTATTTGATTGAGGACCCTCTTGAGTTCATCCCAAGTTGTACTCCATCTATCTGTTCCGGTATACGGATCGATTGGGGAGATTGGCTCGGTCGAAATCATATTTCTGGAACCTTTTTCAAGTTCTTTTAAATATTCTTTTGGGATTATTATGTTCTCCTTTTTAAGTTTCCTCTCAAGCCAGTCTTTAAAGACGAAGCACTTTTCTGTTGTGTGCCTAAGAAACCGGTGGTATGGGCAATAATTTGGTTCATTCTTCTTATCCACCTCTTTGGGCTTCTTCAGATCTAGTAGTCTGAACTCTAGCTTCTTTATCAAACTTCCTGAATATTTTAGGTATAGCTTCATCTTTGAAAGAATACACCGTTTTATGTCGCTCTTACAGGGACATTTTCTTATCCCCTGCTCGAGGTGTCCTTCTTGAGGCGGTCACTGGTTGGATTGACTACTCTGTTTCTGAGTGTACTATGATGAAGGCTGGCGAGGCTCTTTTGCATATATCTATATTGGCTACTTTCCTTTGTTGATGTTCACCACTACTCTTAATTTCTTTTCGAACACTATGATCACCTTAGCCTTTTTGTGTGGCTCCATGTGCTTGATTTCCTCTTAAAGAATTCTGGATTTACTGAGTAGCTTCTTGAAGGATTTGATGGTGAGTCCTTTGAGTATGAAAGCTACTGGCCCATGAATGCTAAGCTTCTCGAAGGATTTGATGTTGAGTCCCTTAAGCATGAAAGCTACTGGCCCATGAATGCTTTTGAGTAAATCTAAATTGCTTGATGTTCCTGTAGCTGAGGTTCACATTTCATGCTAAGGTTTCTCCACCTCAAAATATAGTCCACCAAAGTTTCGCTAGACTTTTGTTTTTCAATCATGAGCTCTCCAATAGAGACATGATGCCGCGCTCCAGCAAATCTTTTCACAAAGAGCTGTTCCAACTCAGAAAATGTTCTAACTAACCCGTTGGGCAGAAGTTAGCGTACCAGTCGAAAGAAATTCCTGACAAGCTGCTGACAAACTTCTGGAAGAGTAGAGCTTCACTATTTCTCGTGTTTCCACAGCTGGCTTGGAAATGTGTTATAAGTTGTCTGAGATTTCCAGTCCCATCAAATATCTTGAAGTTTTGGGCCACAATACCCTTGAGGGAAGGCACAACATCAAATTCCTCCGAGTAAGGTCTACCCTTTAAAACCAATGCACTACCCTTAGATTGGGTTAAGGCATTCCGCACTTGTTCAACCATTTGCTTAAATTCTTTTTCTGGTATAAAACCTGATGGAGAATCCTTTCTATGTTGCTCATCTTTATTTGCTGAAGCAACCTCTCTTCTTTCATATGTGATGTGTATGATTTATGGCTGATTAATCTCTGGAGAATCCAATTGCGGCGCTTGTGATTGCCCTTGAATAGTGGCCATAGCGGTCATGACTGCGGTCATCTCTTCTATTCTTTTCTCCAATAGACTAACTTGCTCATCCCTTAGAAGGACAGCCTTACGCAGTTCATCTACGGCGTTCTTTTTTGTGTGAGGTTGAGCCTCACACGTAGATGTGGTGGCTTTGGTTTCAATTACATGGACATCCATGAAATCTTCCTCCAATTAATCATTGTAATCAAAATTTTCCTCATAGCTATCGACGGAAACTCCTTGTTCTTGAGCTACCTCAAAAATCTCGATCCTGAGTTTCTCAACTTTTTCTTCAATTATTGATTCTTCGATTGCTTTAAAACCTAGAGGACCCTGATGGACATCCTCTACTTGTTCCTCCATCTCGCTGGATATTGTCACGACAATGTCAGATTTTTCAGCCCCTGGTTTCATTTCCTGTCCCGCGGGTTTGCCGGACTGTATCGGTGCAGCGACCTTGGGTACCCATACCTTTTTATTTTTCGACGATGAAGTCTCAAGACGGAGTGTCTTAGTAGAAACATGAGTATGTCGAGCGAAAGTATGATCCCAGTGGTGTAGACTGGCTAAAGTTCTAGGTAATCATCTTGTCTTTGCCTTTGGGATAGTAGAAATGTCTCCATAATGGGTAACGAGTAAGATTTTCGGACCCGGTCTCAACTTAACTGGTCAACGGCCTGCGGTCCTCGTGACAGTATAATCAGTAGTAATCACTACGGTATCAACTCTGTTCCCTAAATGGAACCAAATGAGGATACGAGTAGGTGACACTTAAGTTATTTTGTGAAACTGTCTGGCGGACTTGATGCCCTTCAAAATTTCCTTCTTCATGCGAGGGGAAATTGTACCTCCCACTCGTTTAAGTAACTGGCTAACCAAACATCCATCTTTGGTAGCTAGCCTTTTGAAGACTGCACTAACTTGTATGATAGGAGTGAATTTCTTTCATTCCTCACCATGTCCATGAAGTGATGGTAAAGCGGTGTCAATTCTTCGGATACTCTCATACCCATCGGTATCTGTCAGAGGATGGAATCTACTCCCTCATAGGAGTGGATAAATTTTCGGTAAAACTTCTTCATCCTGATGAGGCTCCTCCTCATGGGTGTCTCCTTTGGAGCCAAGACTTTGATGGCCTTCCAAACTTTTCTGTTACGGTTCCTCTTTTGGGTTCGGGTCAGCAGCACAATCCCCGAACTTGATCCGATTTCAAACACGGGTGATGGGATAGTTAATCCCTCAGTCAAATCCTCAATAATCATAACTTCTTTCCCCTTAGCAACAATGTGGCTAGCAGGTTTGGCGTGTGCCATGATGACAGTAGTTTTAGACTTCTTGCAGATGGGGAAGTCTTAAAGGTAGTTCAGGCTGAATTTTGCAGATGGTTACTGTATTTCTAGTGCGGTGATCTTCATTACCACAAATGGGGCTTTCCCGAGGTTGACCTCTAGATCTTCAAATACAGCTCCGAATTGATGGTAGGAGCGAGGTTATGGGCTTCGTGGCTCATTGACAGGTTGCAAGAAAAGGTCAGCGTTGGGTAGACCATTGCAGCATGCTTGGAAATTGAAAGTTTTGGGGTTATCTATATAGCCAAAACCTTGTAATTTTTAGTGCAAACACTGAAAGTAGAGGTTGATCTGTAGACCGGGCGGTTCTTAATTTATTATAATTTTAAAATTTTATTTATGAAACATTAAGAGGTGTAAAATTTAATTAATATAAGAAAATTTCAAAGCGCGCGCAGCACAACACTATTTGGTTTAATTTGCAAAGTAGCAAATCAAATTTGGAAGGGAGATGTGAAGTATTTTAGGACCCAGTGCAAGACCCATTTACTGTCAGACAACGCCCAGGTGGAACTAGTCCACCAACACACCTATTGGGGGTCCGACCCCAAAGGAAAATTTAAAGAGTACTTAATGGCCTTCTGAACCCCTCTGTTCAAAGATGGTTGAACAGCAAGTCCTGAAGTCCAAGGAGTTAGTTGTACTTTCCCAAGACAAAAATGTGTAAAGTATGTCAACGAGAGAAGGGTAATTTAGTCCAAGAGGGACATGGACATATTACCGATGTGTGAAGATAATATTTCTTGTTTTGTATGAAGAGAAAAGCTTGTCCCCAGCGGAGTGGCCAGAAGTGGTCGGCGCTATTTTTAGTTAGAAGAGTTGCCCGTAAGAAGCTGTCAGTCACTGGAATAGAAATCCTGTCGTCCGCTTTTGAAGGACATTTTAATTTACATATATATTTAGTTTTAGAAAATTATGAAATCAAACTGACCCCATATTTTTTATAGTTTAAATGAAAGAGCGCTATACCTCAAATCCGATATCTATCCCGAAAGATAAATACAAGACTTGATGATAAGGCTCGATCAAATAAACTAAGAAATATATGACATCTATTTGTTAGGGCTTATATTGTATAGTAGGGCTATACGAAGGCCTAAATATAAGATGAGGATTTACGTTGCATAAGCAAGCAACCTCAAAGTCCTATGACTTTGTTGTTTAATTTTAAGGAAGGAAGTTGGTTTTGCTGTTGAAGATGGCCGTGTAGCCCACCATGCTAGCTCCAAGCTCCTTGCCGTGATGAGTTTGAGCTTTCTAGTGTGTTAAGTTATAATGTCAAATCAGCTGGCCCTATGGTTGAAGTTCATTAAATTTTATGGGGGCATATTAAAGTTGATTAGAGCGACACCGGTTAGGATCGTACGGTTCCCTTTTTTCGGCACCACTATTTTCTATTGGATTCACTTAGTCCAAATGAATTTACTAAACTCAACTTAATGAGTTCCATAATTTTATTTAGACTGTGGGAAGCCTCGTTAGCAACCGTAGGTTACCTCCTCCGAGGGGTTCTCGATCACCCAATAGGAGACTGTGGGAAGCCTCGTTAGCAACCGTAGGTTACCTCCTCTGAGGGATTCTCGATCATCAGATAGAGACGTCTTAATTTAGTTGCAATTGTAGTTTTGTGTGATGTTTGTGATTAAATTTTGAGCTGTTTTATATTTAAATTTAGTTGAAGTTGTGGTTTTGTGTGATGTTTGTGATTAAATTTTAAGTTGTTTTATATTTCGAATTAGTTGTAGTTGTTGTTTTGTGTGATATTTGTGATTAAATTTTGAGTTGTTTTATATTTTGAATGTTGTGGCGGCGAATTTTATCTTGGTTGATTTTAGTTTTGGTTTTGGTTTTGGTTTTGATTTTTTGGCTATTCTGATAGTATTAATTTTCATGCAGGGTGGCACCATTGTTTAGCATGCAAGTTTGCAGGTATAAAAGTACAGTATGAAAGTACAAGAAAGATAATGCTGAAAACTGTAAAAACATACCTGACGAGTCTTCTCGCTCCACCACTTGAAACTCAAAAGCCATGTTAAGGCAGTTTATATGAAATAGGGAAGTTAAATTTTGACGACCTACCTGTGGGTCATATCTTGGTGGGTCCTTAGGAGTATAATTAAGGATGATGTTGCGAAGCAAAATATTTATTAAGTTTAATAGATCTGCGAGGTGTCTAACAAATCTAGAGAAAGAAGCAGGTCTGTGCTACTCGCTTGCTGCCTGGTGGAAGATCCCGAGTTCTTTTAAACTTATTATGTTGCTTAATAATTCATCCTATAAAATACCCTAACGCTCAATGAACATTGATGTATCAATTATCCCTAAGAGTAAGGTAATTATCATTTGTAATTGAATTTTGAAGATTATGTGAGTGAAGACCCTTAAAGAGGCAAGTTAGTGTTATTGAAACACTTAACCAAATTTTAGTCCTAATTAGGTTTGTAGTGTTCGAAAGATGTTTTAATTTTAATTGTTTTTATTTTCCTAATCATCATTTAATTAGTCTTGATTTAGCCTAAGTCACTACTAAGCCCTTAAAACCTAGGTGAGTGTCTTAGTTAGTTTTGAAAAGATTAAGCTTTAGGTGGTCATAATTCATGATCTGAATTTTATTTGAGAATCAAAATAGGGGTATTAAATTGATTAATTATTGACCCAAAAGTCATGCCCCTAAGTCCTGGGTTCATTTTATTTTAATAAACTTCCAAATTTTAATAAGTTATAAATTTATTAATCTAACTTTTCAATTAAGAAAGTGAGGTTGGTTTCTACCAAATAACCCCTTATGTTTCAAACATCCAGATTAAGATAAGAGGTTACCCATTTCCCTCCTTGAACTAAGCCTAAATGTTAATTAAATCTAAATTTCTAAAATTACACATTTCCCCTAAGGCTCTAACACTTCATAATGTGTCAAATTCAATTCAAATGACTTTGAAATTTTTATCCTACCTCATTCATGTGTCAATTAAGACATCAGAGAAGGAAATGTGATTTTTCAGAATTTAATTTATTTTGTATAATTATTTTCATGCAAAAATAGGACTTTTCAAAGAAAATTCCTAACTTGACCAAGACCAGAGAAGCCTTTGGACCAAATTTCATGATTTTTTAAACTTTATTTGAATTTTATGAATTATTTTAAGTTCTGGGGTATTTATTAAATATAAAATAATTTAAATGGGGAAAATTAAGTCTTATATTTTTGGAAAATCCTCCTTAGGTCACAAAACTCAGAGAAGAAAATTTTATATTTTTCTAAATTTTATTTGATTTATTGGAATTATTTTTAGTGAAAACCCATTTTAAGCTTTAAAAGTTATTTTTAAGCTTTGAAATTCATTATCTTTATTTAGAAAATAAATAAAAATATCCTAATTGTTCCTAAGTGCTTAGGAAGAAATCTAGAACATTTTCATGAGTTTTATTATTTTTTGTGATTTTTAGGGATTTTTAATTATTTAAATATTTAAAATTGGCCATGAGTTTTATTGTTTTTATGATTTTTATGAATTTTTAATTATTTAAATATTTAGAATAGGCCACCATGAGTTTTATTACTTTTGGTGATTTTTATGAATTTTTAATTATTAGGAAGCAATTTAGAACATTTCCATGAGTTTTATTATTGTTGTGATTTTTATGGATTTTTAATTATTCAAATATTTAAAATAGGCCAAAAATTAAGTTTTTATTTTAAATATTATTTTATTTTTAGAAAACATATTTAAAATAGGCCAAAAATTAAGTTTTTATTTTAAATATCATTTTATTTTTATAAAATACCTATTTAAAATAGGCCAAAAATCAAGTTTTTACTTTAAATATAATTTTATTTTTAGAAAATATTCCTGATTTTTAAAATAGGCCAAAAATTAAGTTTTTATTTTAAATATTATTTTATTTTTATAAAATATCCATGATAGGCCAAAAATTAAGTTTTTATTTTAAATATTATTTTATTTTTATAAAATATCCCTGATCATAGAAGGCCAAAAATTAAGTTTTTATTTTAAATATTATTTTATTTTTATAAAATATCCCTGATCACATAGAATTAAGTTTTTATTTTAAATATTATTTTATTTTTATAAAATATCCCTGATCACAGAGAACTGATTTTTATCTTAAATATCATTTTATTTTTAGAAAATATCCCTGATCACAGAGAACTCAAAAAATTAATTTTATTTTAAATATCATTTTATTTTTAGAAAATACCCCTGATCACAGAGAACTCAAAAAACCAAGTTTTATAATTTTTCAAGATATTTTTTAATTATTAAAAATCATTTTAGTGCCAAAAAGGTTATTTATGTTGAAAAATCAACTCAAGTTATCAAATGAACACAACATGCTTTGGAATTTTTATGGTGAGTTCTCTGGATCCTAAACAATAGTAGAGATCAAAAAACAAGTCATTTTATTGTTTGTATTTTTTAAAATTAATTATTTTAGTGTTTTAGGGTTTGTAAAGATTAGATGCATTTTAAATGATTTGACTCATGAGAAATTTTCCCAAAGGCTCTCGAGTCATCATAAACCTTCCAAAATTTTCTTGGATTTTTCTAAGCAACATGCTAATTTCTATGATCAATTTAAGCAAATAATGCATATAAACTTGAAAAATACGATACTCTGTCTAGGAACCTTCTCTAACTTGGAAAAATCAGGGAATGTTCCCTAAGACAGAGAGAACAACATGCTAAAAGTTTAAGCCATAGTGATGTGCCTACATGCATAGAGAATCAAAAGATTTCTAACCCTAATTGATTTTAAAAAAAATAAAACATGCATCAAATGGACACAAAACTTTATCCACATTATTCTCCTCTGTTCACTGAGCAAGTGTGTATTTTTATTTTATTTTTATGATTTTTCTACACCAAGATATGTATTTTTTAAGTTAAGGGTCATTTTTTGAATTAAATAAATCCCTATTTATCTATTTAAACGTGCGGTGCCACCTCAACCTACGGTGACTCCGAAGCTCCACGTTGCACGTTTCTATTCGATGTCGCTGTCCACCTCAACGCTGGCTCGGGCCGCAGTTTATGTTCCAAAGCGTTGTCCGGCTTGATCTCGACCGTCTATCTGATACACGCGCGATTGGACGACTCCCCTTCATCATCCCGATAACATAGCCGAGAACCGTCCATCTTCTAGCCTTAAGATCTCTCTCATTTCTTATCTAAATTAGATGATTTTTTTTTAAATGCTTGTCTAGACTAGAGGAACATATCCATACGGTTATGATGCCATGAAATCTACTCAAAACAAATGGAGAGTTCAAATAGGCTCGGGAATAAGAGAAGTCTTATACCTTGGCTGTCAGAAGTGAAGCTGCAATTAGAGGTTCTTGGCATATTTTTTGGGATTCAAGGAGGCTAGAGATTGAGCCTCTAGTCTTGATATAAAGCCTAGGTGTGATTTTGATGAAGACTAATTTTGGGTGTTAATCTAGAGCTATTGTAGAGGCTATTAGAGGGTAATTTGATGGGGCTTTGTATTCTCTTGTTGTTGTGAAGGTGTAGGCAAAAGCAACTGAAGTTTGGTGGAGTTTTCAGGGAAGTCCTGTTTCTGCCATAATTTTCAAGCTCAAAATTAGGGTTACACAGAGAGAATCAAGGCAATGGAGTAATTGGAATGGGTTGTAGAGGTCTTAAAGAAGCTCTGTGAGTGATTTGGGAAGCTCTCTCTAAGAAAATTTTTTAGCACCCCTCCATTGCTGTGGAGAGGAGCTTTTTATAAAAATGGCCTTAGGCTTGCTGCCATGGCAAAATGGGGGGTAGAATGTGCTCCCTAGGTGGAGGGCAGAGAGGTTATAAGCTTCAATTTGGATGATGTGGCCTCTAGGTTTGAAATGGTTTTAATCCGATGGGGGTGGCTCTCGGTTTGGACATTTTCTGGTTACTAGGCTGGTCGGCCAGCTAGGAGAGGTGGCTAGGGAGGTCAGGTGAGCCAGGGGAATATGTCATAGAAACTTAAAGTGTTTAGGCTTTCTTTTGGCAAAGATATCCTAAGCTTAAGAAAATATGGCAAGAAATCCCTTAATTTACGGGACCTTTGGTCCGTGGCTTAGTTTAGGTTGTTTTAAGAGGTTTAGGCTGGTCACTACGAACCAACTAATTGTTGTGGAGTCATTAATTTGGTGACTTTGGGGTAGTTAGGCCATCTTTAATGCATGGGTGCAATGTGGGTTCAAGTGATCAAAGCTTGGGTTTGGGCTAGGCTAGCCATGTCGATTCATCGTGAGTGTAAGTAATTGCAAGTGAGTGCCTTAGCCCTAGACCAACATCCAGAGTCAACCCTAAGGTCCAGCAGTCCTAAGGGTAACTCATCTTGAGTTCTCCCATAGTGAACCCACCTACTAAGTGATAGAGGTTAGGACCAATATGTGGAACTTCAAGTTGAGTAAAGAAGAGTGTAAAATTTCTAGTGGTGCGGGTTCCATGTCTAGTATTCTAAGAATAGTCAATAGGAAAGTCCTATGGCTAGACCTTAGACTACTAAAGAGGAAAAAATTAAACCTCAAACAAAAGTGAGGTCAACAATATATATATATATATATAT
>JXCR01071179.1:72944-115178 GCA_002079205.1 Phalaenopsis hybrid cultivar | reverse complement strand
TACTACTAATCAATTATATATATATATATATATATATTTGATGAGTAGTATTCTTAAAAAAATTAATTGACTACAAGACTACAAAAACTTAAAATCAATTAAAGTATTAATGAAGAAAATACAATAAAAATTATGAAATTAGATTCAAATGATGTTTTAAATATTGCTCCAATCCTTAACATCCTATGACTACGTGATTAGGGTTGTCAAAAAGACTATTTGTTCGTGAACGGCTCGTATTCGGCTCGCTAAGCAAATGAGCCGAACATGAATACACTTTTTGAGCTCGAAATATAAACGAGTCAAACACGAACTGAGCATGGGCTCACTCATGTTCGGCTCGTTTACACCCCTAATTGGAATATATTAGTTTTTTAGATTTTGAAGATGGAAGAGCATGAAGCATCAAATATTAGAAGGATAAATAGTACCCTAAAATATCACATTACTGGGCTTTTTAATTTTTTGAAATTAAGATTTAATTCAATTAAAATTCAATTTATGAGAGATTTGGGATATAAAATTCTAAGACAGAAGATTGTGAAGAGGCATATAAGGTGGGGACTTGTGTCATAGCAAAGTAAAATTAGTGACCTCAAATCCAAAACTAGAGTGAGAACTACCATCAAGGTGGTCGCTCGACCTTAGCTCTAATAAGATACAAGGGACTTTAAATAAATTCGTTGGGGTTTCAAATAGACCCAACTTTATTAAACTACAATCTTACTTGGAAAGTACAACTAGCTGAACCTACCTAAGTATATTCAAATTATGAAATTCAGTCAAATGAGAATATAAGGTGGGTGAGGTTATTTAATTTGAATGATATAGGGAATCACAACTGAACTTTATAAGTTATGCCTTGACTATGTGGGGCATACAATGCTCTTAATTAATTTATTAATCATTATTTCATATTTATTTGAATTCTAAGTTGATGCAACATAAAATGCTTATCATAAAATTTTCAAGTGTAAATTTCAAGGTAAAAATATAATGTAATATTCTTGCTCTCATCTTCATTGGTCAAATGGGTCTTGCATAAGTGCGAGAAAAAAATATATGAAGAAAAGAAGTGGAAATTATAAATGTATATGGAGAGTGTGTTTTTGGGTCTCTACTTCATTTTATTTCTTATGGTTTTATTATTCTTTCAAGTAAGTAGAAAAAAAAGTTGTTTTCTTTGAGTTTATCATACTACTTACATGGACCATGCACAAATACTTATAAGAAACCTAAAAGAAATAGATATACCTAGTGTGCAAGTAAAGCAAATGCAACAAAACATGCAAATTAATATTGACATAAAAAAGAAAAGCTGGCATAGTTGGGTTCAATTATACACCCTAAAAAAGTGGGGTAGCTTGTCTCTTCTTATATAGCCTAGACTAATTTTATTGATTTAATTTTCATCTTTATGGTTGTGCATAATGAGACATCACTAGACTTTGTTGTTTGCTTTCATTCGTCCAACAACCTACAAGGCTTCTACTTAATTTTTAATTTTTGAAAAAAAATAAACCTTTAAAATAAAAAATATTAAAAATTCCTACAAAATGGAGCTTTGCAAAAAATTTTTAAGATTTTCATTCATCCAATGCATATGATTGTTGACCTCACTGTTGTTGATGTCTAGTATTTCTTCCTCAGAAGCCTATGATCTAGCCATAGGACTCTTCTGTTGACTATCCTAGAGGAGTAGTGATAGAAACATTCCTTATTAGAAATTCTAAACATCTCTTTGCTCTTCTTGGAGTTCCACATATTTGGTTTTGCCCTCTAGCACTTAGGAGGTTAGAACGAGCATGGGGGAGCTTCTCATCACCAAAACCCTAAAGTCATTCACCCTTGACCTTTTTCCCTACTTTTTTGGAAACTCATGTGGGCAGTCCTCCAAGCTCTTATCCTTTGGCTAGGGTGGCCAAGACTAGCACTTGGAGGATCCCATAAGAATTTTAGCCCTTAGGGTTAGCCCTGGGTGATTTGAGCTTGGTCTTGTACACACACATACATCACTAAAACCCTAAAGTCATTCACCCTCGACCTTTTTCCCTACTTTTTTGGAAACTCATGTGGGCAGTCCCCCAAGCTCTTATCATTTGGCTAGGGTGGCCAAGACCAGCACTTGGAGGATAAAAAATGGGCTTCTCCTTGGTCTCATGGTCCAAAAAGAGTGACATTGTGATTGGCATCCTCAATAACCTCCAATTCCACCTAAACATGAACCTTCAACCTCCAACCCTAAAACTTTTGCCAAAATTACCAAAATGCCTTTAGAGCCCTAATTTTCACAAAGTTCCTCAAATTGCCAATTCCTACAAAAAATTCATGCTAAATCGTTCTAAACCATTCTAATTGACCAAAATACCCTAATTTCTCCAAAATTCCAAAAATACCCTAATTTCCCCAAAAATACTAAAATACCCCTCATGTTCCAAAATTTCCCAAAACCTCCAAATTCACTCCAAACATTCCCAAAATCAATCCTAACCACTTAACAACTTCAATTACACTTAAATTTCCCAAAATTGGCCATAATTCCCAAATTGCCCATAAATGCCTAAAATGCCCAAAGCTCCCGCAATTTCGACCAAATTGATTTTAAACTTCTCCAATTTCAAACAAAAATCATTTATAAACATGTTAAATCCTAATATATTTCAATTTGAGGTCCATTTGAACTAATCTCCAAACGATAATTTCAATTTTGAACCAAAACTCCTAATTTTGCCCCGAAATCCAAATTTCACCAAATTGAACTTCATGACACCTCAATTTCAAACCAATTGATATCCAAACCACTCATGAAAATTTTTTAAACCATTTTGGACCTAAAATTGATACAAATCCAAATCCTATCCGAAGCCAAAACCAAGTCCAAGCTCAAACCATGATTTTCAACTCAAACCCTACATTCAACTCAGACCATTTGATCCAGCCTAACCTTAGCCACCACAATCATTTTGGATTTTGAGAACCAACCTAGATCCACCTAGCCCATGCTAGTTGAGCCATGGACTAAGGGTCCCTTGATTTGGGGGATTTCTTCCCAAAATTAACTAAGTCAAAGGGATACTTGCCACCAACCTTCCCAAGCCCCCAAACCATCACCATTAAGCTCTCTAGCCTCCCTAACTCAGCTAGCAACTAGCTCAACCCTGTCCAACCACCCTAGTCACCGGAGAGCTTAAAACCGAGAGCCCCCCAAACTTTGAACACAAAAAAAAAATTAGAACTCTCCCATGTGGCACTCCCCCATTGGTCTCTTGTGCCGTTCAACCCTCCACCTGAGCTTCTAGAGATTTGCCAATCGAAATCCAAAGCTTCCCCTTGGCCATGGCTATAAAATCTCTGATTATTATCCAAATTAAGAGATGACACAACTCCCTGGTGAAGCTATGCCAAATTTCTCTTAGAGCCTCTCTAGACCTTCCTAAGCTCATCCCAATCAAACTTCAACAATCTCCCTCACTCTAAAACCCTTATTTCAAGCTTGAAATCCAGGGCATTTTTTTCATTCCACCATACTCCATAAACCTTGAAATTGATTGCTCTAAATGCTTCCTTAGACCAAACGAGGAAGTTCCACATTGAATCCCAACACTTTGAGCCCTCTGCACCAGACCCAGATCAATGCTGCTCCACCTATTGATCGAACTCATACCTAGACCCCATACCAGAGGAAGGTGATGCTTCGAGCATGTTTGTGGGACTCCAAGAAAGCTTGTACAACCACCCAATTGAGGCCTCAACTCTTGGGCAAAGGTATAACTCAAAATCCTTAATTTTTTTTTTCTTGATTTCATCAATTATGAAGTAAACTTGTATTTCATATGCATGTGACCATATAGATAGGTTTGCTTGGTCTAGATGAAGGTGTAGGAACAAACCCCATGTGATTTGGTTGAGTATCAAGTGAGATTTTTGGTCTAGAAGTTGGACGGTTTTCAGGTTAAGTCTGATGGGGACTATGAACAGATGTCGTCCGTTTCTGCGTGTATTGTATAGACGACAACGATCACATTGGATGAGACAATGAAGGAGAAAGGCGAGACAACTGGCTACTGACTCAGAAGGAGGAGTCAAATGGGAGTGTGACACGTTGCATTTCAGAGCTGCTGAGGATGAGTTGGTGCCGCTTGGATAAGTAGGAAACTAGGACATTTTTTATTTAAATAAATTCAGAAATATTAAAAAATCATAACTCAATATAGAAAAATCATAAAAATAAAATAAAAATAGCTGATGCTCAGTGAACAAAGGAGAAAATTATGTACCAAAAAAAATTATTTTTCATGTATATTATTTTTAATTAATTAAATACTCTAAAGCTTGTTTTAATTCTATTTATTTAAATATTAATCACCATGACTTAAAGTTTAGAGTGTTTATTCTTCATGTGATTAGAAGTGTTCTCTGGTTTTTCTAAAGTCAGAGAACACCCCTAACACTAAAAGGCCCAATTTTCAAGGCTAGTCACCTATTTTTTATTAAGATAAAATTATAAATGAAATCATAAACCAGTAAAATGTGAAGTTTGCTTTGGTAGGTTCACTATGATCAAAGAATCTTAAAATAATTATAAAACAAGTTTAAATAATTAGGTGTATTATCTTAGGTAATTAAGGCATTAAAACCACTAAATAATTAAGAAAAGACAATATAATCCAATAAATCACAAATTTGATCCACAGTGAAAATAATGAACATATTAAGCCTCTGTAAAAATTTATAACCCATTTAAATTGAATTTAATATCAAAGTCCTCTTTTCCAAAGTAAATGAGATTTTTGTACTAAAATAATTCTAATAAATAAAATACAATTAAGAAAAATATGAAAAGTGGTTTGGAGTGTTCCTTGTGATCATGGATACTCATAAAATAAAATTGGTGTTAAAATAAATAGTTCATTTTTGAGCTAATTTTTAATTTAAAAATAATTAATAATTAAAAATCATAAAAATACAAAAAATGCACCAAAATGTCACAAGTTGTTCCTTAAACACTTGGGACCATTTAAAATTTTTTTCCTAATTTTCCTAATAAGTTTGTGTATTTTTAAATGTCTAAAATGTTTTTTCTTTGATTTTTATTAAAATAATTACAATAAGTAAAATTAAAATCATTACAATAAAAAATTTGTTTCTCTGAGTTCTCTAAACTCAGAGAGACTAAAGAAAATAAAAAAAAGTAATTTTTGAAATTAAAATATATTTTTTATTTAATTAATCACTAAAATAATTAAATAATTATAATAATTAAAATATAACTAAAAATTCATGAAATTTGGTCCAAGTAGCTCTATGATCTAGATGAACCTTCAATAATTTTATTAAGGACAGAACTTTACTTTGATTAATTAAATGAGTTAAAATTAGAAATCTCTATTTTTGAGTAATAATAATAATAATAATAATAATTAAATAAAAGTAAAAAAATTATAATTTCATCTTTGCTATTTTAATTTACTCATGAGTGGGGTACTAAGAAAATTTAAAAGTCATTTGAGTTGAATTTAATGAATTATGAGGTGGAAAGCCTTAGGAGCAAAACGGTAATTATGGGATTTTGATGCCCTAATTAAAATTTAAGCTAAGCCAAAGGGTAAATAGGCAACATTGATCATAATGAACCCTCTTGGATGTTTGAAACATAAGTGTTTAAGAGGTAGAAACCAACTCATCATCATTTTTTAATAAGGGTAAAATTGTAATTTTCCTAAATTATTATGACTTGAGAAGTTGATCAAATTAAATGAACCTAAGGTAGGAGGCTTGAGCTGAAAAGATAATAACATACTCATTTGAAGCCTCTAATTGGATATTAGATGATAAGCATGATCTTTGATTAATAATTAAATCCATTTAAATCGATATTTTGATTATTGCAAATCCACCCTGAAAACTTAATTTAAGGGCTTAGTAGTGAGCTAGGCTTGATTTGAATTTTCTTAATGATGTATAGAAAAGGAAACTTAATCAATCATAAATACCTTTGGAGCACTATAAGCCCCATTCTAATCACGAGCACAAGATCTTTAGTAATTCAGTTTGCCCTTGTTGGCACCCAATCACATAACTTTTAAATTGAATGACAAGTGAATGTATAAGTACCCCGCTCATGGGATAATTAAAACATCAAGGTTCATTGAGCACAAGATAAATTAACTATCATTAAATCTAAATCTAACTTTGGATGATTAATTGAACATAATAAGTTCAAATGAACTCGAAATAGTTCAGTGGTTTTAAGAGTTGTTTAGGGTTATGCCTGAACACCTTTATGATCTTATGGATATTTTGAAGGACAACTGAACTTATTATGCTTTGTTCAAGAAAATAATCCTTAAAACTCTTAAGGATCCACCGAGTTATGCCTCAAGACTCGATAATTCACCTGAATCAAAATAAATTCCCCACACTACTTGTCCTAAATTAATTGACCCATTGTTCAAGGTTTTGAGTCTTCTATAAGGTATTTAAATCTTTATGAGCAACTATGGATATTTCTTTTTGCCACATATGGATCATCGGGCTTGTGTAAGTCTGAGGTCTAGGTGGCTAGGTCAACGATGATAATGCTAATGTGTGTTGAACGAAGGATACGAAGTGGGATTTAGAATACTATCTCCTATCTCAAGAAAATTCTATAAAGGAAGAGGATAAGGACAAATGATACTATTAACCAAACCTTGATGAGATTGTTGACCCCAATACTCTTGGGTTGCCTTTAGTCCTAGCTCGATTAACGTAATCAACCTATGGACTACACTACTCTGCAAAGTATTTAAAAAATAAAATTTATTTTTTCCACTAAATTAAATTCTACATGTATGAAAATTAAATTAAAAAATGAAAACTTATAAAGGTCTATGGTTAGTCACTTGTATTGAGGTTTGGACTGCCATCCGTAGATTATCAGGTTGGTATCTCTTACTCAAGGTTGGGTAGCAAATAGTCCAGCTCTAAGCCCCCACTTTTATCATTGTCTTACACTTAGTTTTGATCTTTCACATGTGGCTATGGGTTTTCTTTTACTTGCTCATGTTTTACTATGATTCGTTTTTCAACTTTTCCCGTATTGGATGCTCTTATTTACTTTCATGTAATTTATTTATATTTGTTGCAAATATATTATACTTTATGATGCTAACCATGTAGCGGTAGCAGTGTCCCAGGTATGCTAATTTACATATTTATAGAAATTTTGTTACAACATGTCCTTTAACTGCCCTTTTACTTTTGCTTTAAATTATTTGCAAGACCTTCAGGATAGAGAACAATAATCGATTTACCTAAGCTGGGTCACTATAAAACTTAAACACATACCCTTTACTTAATTTGATTAATAGTGATTGAAATTAAAAAAAAAAAAAAAACATAAGACATAAAACACTAAACCTAAAACTGCTACGACATAGAACACGAAACAAGTCTTTGTGGGTTGCATGACAAAGCCATAGAAGGTGGAGGATTACGATCTACAGTAACAAAATATGTCTACATCAACTAAACATTTCCTTAATTTAAATAATAAGACATAGGACTTTGAGGTGGTCTGCTTAGCGCAACATAAATCCTCACCTTATCTTTTAGGCCTTTGCTCAATCATGTTGTGTAATATAAGCCCTAACTCTCTTTAGGCTTTGAGGTTGTCATTTGTTATGACATAAACCCTCCTATCTTCCAGGCTATTTATATGACAGTGTCATGCAAGTGTAAGCCCTAATAATAAAATTGGCATGATGAAACATCTAATAATATTTCCTTAAAAATTGAAGCCAAACCATAAGATAGTTTGGGAGGTCCCTGAGGTTTACATCAGGATTCGTGGCATCCCCTAATTTTCTCCCTCTAGATTCTGAAAATAATTGTTCCTATCTGATCTTTGCAATTTGAAATTTCTTTGTCCAACCATGAAAACCCTAAACATTAAAATTCTTGAAGACAATATATTTTGATCTAAATCGAGAATTTTCTTAAGTGACTTCGGTTATTTAAGATGCAATTAACTATAGGGGCTTGCCCTTATAGGAGACTTTGGAACCCTGCTTATGTAAACTCTATCTAATCCTTTATATTAGATAGGGGAACTTGTCGAACAACAAAGTAATTTTATCGACAAAAATATATATCATAATGTCTTTAGTTTATTTAATTGTTGGCACAATTTTAGAGTGGGGTCGTCCTGTGAAAGCTGTCGGTCGCCGGAATGGAAATCCCGTTGTTCGCTTCGGAGGGACATTTAATTTATATATATGTATATATATAATTTTTTAGAAAAATATGAAATCAAACTTATCTCATATCTTTCAAAGTTTAGATGAAAGAGCACTACAACTCAAGCTATGTATCTATCCCAAAAAATAAACACAAAACTTGAGGGTGAGACTCGATCAAATAAACTAAGAAATATATGACATCTGTTTGGTCTGCGAAACCATTTTATTTTAAACCGACAAGTTCCCCTATTTAATACAAAAAATTAAATAGATTTTATATTAAGTTGGGTTCGAAAAGGCTTCCTATAAGGGCAAGCCCCTATAGTTAATTACATCTTAGATAACCAAAGTCAACTAAGAAAAATCTCGATAAAAATCATGGGAAATTGTCTTCAAGAATTTCAAAGGGATATGACTTTTTAAAGAGATTGAACAAACAGGTGTGAAAGGGAAATGCCTCAAATTTGAAACATTTTATTTTTAAATCCAAAGGAAGAAGAACTAGGGGACGTCATATATCCTGAGGAGAACCTTGATGACTTCCCAAGTTATACGACTATTTGGCTTCAATTTAGAGGAGAAATATTTAAGTATTTCATACTACCAATTTTATTAATTAGGGCTTAAATTCATGTGAAATGATCACACAAATAGCATGAAAGATGTGAGTATTTAGGTCGCGATGAATGACAATGTCGGAATCCTAAAACAAGTTATGGCTTATATTATATACCAGGGCTATACAAAGGCCTAAGGATAAGTTGAGGACTTATCTCGCACTAGGAAAACAACCTCAAAATCCTATGAATTGTTATTTAATTCTAAGGAATGGTTTAGCTTATGTAGACATGTTCTGCTGTTGAAGATGGTTGTGCTGTCAATAATGCTAGCTCCATGCTCCTTGTCATGGCGAGTTTAAGTTTTTTAATGTGTCAAGTCCTGATGTCAAATCAAATGTTTCCTAAGGTTATGGTTATTTAAATATTATGGGGGATATTAAAGTTGATTAGAGCGACACCAGTTAGGATCCTGCGGTTCCCTTTTTCCGGCACCTCTATTTTCTTTTGGATTCACTTAGTCCAAATGAATTTACTAAACTCAACTTAATGAGTTCCACACTTTCATTTAGACCGTGGGAAATCTCGTTAGCAACCATAGGTTATCTCCTCTGAGGGATTTCCGATCATCCGATAGAGAAGTTTTAATTTATTTGTAATTTTTGTTTTATTTTGTTTGTGACTAAATATTGAGTTGTCTTATATTTTAAATATTGTGGCGGTGAGTTTTATCTTATTTGATTTTAATTTTGGTTTCAGTTTTTTGGCTATCCTAAAAGTTTCAGTTTTGACATGCAGGGTGACAAATTTATTTAACATGCATGTTTATAAGTATGAAAAGTACAATAAAGAAAGTGCAGGCAAAGAAGATACTGTAAATTATAAAAGTACACCTGTCAAGTCTTCTTGTTCCTCCACCTGAAACTTTAGTATTTGCAATGCATATATATATATATATATATATATATATATATAATTTCATAGGAATTAAAATATGCTGGTAACAAAAACAAAAAGTACAAATCTGAGGTATATCTACCAAATCCTATGTCATATCTTAGTGTGTCCTATTTATTTAAGTGTATAGATGGTTCCTTAAGCAAGGCATAGAGAGTTTTAATCATCCTTCAAGAAATCCAAAAGAGTATGAGAAAGGTGCAGAGACCGAGCCCTGGGCATACCACAATCTCTTGAAAAAGACTCGAGCTCATTTAAACTCATTAGGTTGCTTAATTGCTCATCCTTATCATACCCTTATGCTCAATGAACTAATGTTCTAGCCAACCCTAATGATGGGGTAATTATTCACATGATGCTTTATTTATAAATTATATAGGTATAGACCCTTAGAGGAAATTTGGCCTAATTAAAAAACTTAGCACTTTGATTTTAAAGATGGGCTTGTAGTGTTTTAAAAGGTTTTAAATTAGTTATAGATTATTTTTCTAAACCTCATTAAACGAAATTTTATTAGACATAATTCACTATTAAGCCCTTAAAAGCTTAATGAGTAGATTTGTAATTTTAATAAAAGGATTTTAAATGTTTATGTTCTTAATCATTATTATTAATCATACACCATCAATGGGGCTTTAAAATCAGTGAGTTATGATCTTCCAAAATCGAACCCTTCACCTTAATATCTTTCCTATTTAAATATTATTCCAAATTTCATTAATTTTAAGAAATTATAAATTTATCCTTTATAAGACCAAAATGAGATTGGTTACTACCATTTATCCCTTTCATATTTCAATCATCAAAATATATCAATTAAGATTATTTGTTGTCCCTTTACCCCTTCGGTTAAGCCTAAATGTTAATTAAGCCTTAAATTCTGAAATTATCATTTTTGGCCTTAAGGCCTTAACACCCTATAATTCATTAAATTGAACTCCAATGACTTGAAAATTTTGTCTTACCCCACTCATAAGTTAATTAAAAAAATCAGAGAAGAAAATGTGATTTTTTTGAATTTATTTAATTTTATAAATATTTTTAATGCAAAAATAGGGATTTTCAATGAAAATTTAATAACTTAACCAAAACATTAGGGGCGTTTTGGTGGAGAATGATTTTTATGCCATTTATATTTATAATTACTCCAAATTAATTTTATTTTATTTTTTAGGGTTGGTGACAGTTAGGGTTATTTTTAATGAGTTAAATCAAGTTTACATTTTTCCTAGGGTTCGCTAACCACAGTAAACCTACCAAAATAAGTTTTGTATTTTTCTGATGAGTATTTTAATTTTTATAATTATTTTACCAAAATAGGGATCATTAACTTGAAAATTAGAGATCTCTGTCTAGAGATCTCCCGTGACTTTGGAAAAATCAGGGAAGGTCCCTCATGATAGAGAGAATCAAAGCCCCAAAAATCATGTCATGGTGAAATGTCTATAGAAATGAAGGATCCAAATAAGAAAAACACTACTTAATTAATTAAAAATCATACATGCATAAAAAAAGCATGAAACCACTTTCAAATTGTTCTCCTCTGTTCACTGAGTAAGAGGGTATTTTTTTTTTTATTTTTTGATTTTTCTACAGCAAGATATGCATTTTTGAAGTTATGGCATTTAAATAAATAAGAAAAATTCCTATTTTTCTACTTAAGTGACGCGACATCACCTCAAAATTGGCATCTCCAAGCTTTCCACGTGGCGTCTTCTAGTTCAGTGCCGCCAGACACCTCAGTGCTCACTCAGCTCGAGGTTCATGTTCCATTCCTTTGTCTGACTCCATCATGACCGTCCGTCCAATGCATGCGGAAACGGACGACATCCATTCATCGTCCCCAAATACCTACCTGAGAACCGTCCAACTTCAAAATTTAATCTCTCTCTTGATACTTAACCAAATTAAGTGTGGTTTGTTCCTATAGACTCGTTTTGACTAGGAGAACATATCCATACGGTTAATCAAGCCTTAAATCGAGTCTATGAGCATGGAGAATTAATTGAAGCTTAGTTTAAAGGGAAATTTCAATACCTTTGCCCAAGAGTTTTGGTCTTGATTGGGTGCTTCTAAAAGCTTTCCTTGAGTCTAAAGAGCTCCTAGATGAAGCCTCAAGCTGTAGTGAAATGCCTAGGTATGAAATCAACCAAGGTCGATTTAGGGGTTTGATCAAAGTCTACCCTAGGGTGGTCTAGTGATGGGACTTTTGTGGGGGATCTTCCTCTCTCACTCTGGGGATGGTGTGGGTGCAATTAATTTGGATTTTGTGGTTTCTAGAGGGGCGTCCTGTTTCATGCTTGATTTTGAGATTCAAAATTGAGCTCAGGCAGTGGGTTTGAGGGCTTGAGGATGGTTGGGTTAAACTCCAGAGGTCTTGAAGGAACTCTGAGAGCATTTTGAGAGTCACCCCAAGGAATTTCAAGCTCTCCCCTCTTGGTCGTGGAGGTGAGTTTAAATAGAGGGAGGAGGAGATGCCATCAAGAGCCATTAGAGGGTGGAAAAGCTTGCTTAGGTGGAGTCAAGAAGAGTACAAGAGACCAATTGGAATGAAGCAGCTTGGATGGGTTCAATTTTGAGTTTTGGCCTAGGTGGAGCATTTGGACTTGGATTTTCCGGCAGCCAAGTTGGTCGGCCTACCAGAGAGCGGTCACCATCTGACTCAAGGAGGTTAAGGCTTGGTTTTGGTAAAGTTTATTGGGGTTTGCCATATGTAAAAGAATTGAATTGAAATTTAATGAGGGAAGAGCTATTTGGGTCAAATTGGGTCAAGTCATTGTTTGGGTTTGGGTTCATCCACCAAGGAAGGTTTGGGTGCTGAGGGAAACCAGATGGTTCAGTTGGGTTAGCACAGTGAGGTCCCTATCCAAGTGATTTTCCATAAGCATGAGGTTTTAGTGTTTAATGAAGTGGGTTAAAAAGGATCTTAATTATATTTGAAAGTGGCTTGACCTCTTGCCATTAATAACTTGATGATGTGGCAAGGCTCATATGGCTCACCTATGGCTTGAGAATGGCTTCGTGGTTCCCCTTTCGCTTGGTCAATTTACATGAGAAAGGATTTTGAATTTATTTGGTATTTTGGTGAAGTTTGGCATGATGCTTGATTTGGAATGATTTGATTATGGATTTGGAACTTAGAGAATGATTTTGATTAAAGGGATGATGGGGAGGAAAATCATCATTTGGGCTTTTGATTGAAATTAGGATTTTTGAATGGCTTAAAGTCTTGGGCTTTTAAAATTGAGATTAAATTTGGGCTAATTGAACATTGAACTTGGCATAGGAAGATGTCATGAAGTGTTTGGAAAGGACTTCAAGTGATTTGAATTGAATTGGAAGGTCAATTTGGTGGATTTAGTCATATGGTCAAAATTAGGGCTTTTTGATTTGGGAAATTGGATCAAATTGGGCTTGAAATTTGTTTATATTGGGATTGGGGGTAATAAATTTTGGTTTGAATTTGAAATTGGCCAAGATTGGGGCTAATTGGGCCCAAATTGAGGCTAATTTGGGGAAATTGGACCTTTGAGGGTAAATTGGGGCCCGTTGGTCAAGTTGGGTAAAATTGGGTCAAATTGATTATTAAAAATTGAAATCGGGAATATCTAGGATTATTTTGAAATTTTTTGGAATTTTTAGAATTTTGGAATTTTTGAGTCATGAGGGGCATTTTGGTAATTTTGATATATTTGGGGGTATTTAGGAAATTTAGTGATCTGGTGAATTTTAGTCAATTTAGGTAGTGGTAAGTGATTTGAGATGGCTTTTGGACAAGTTTGAGTGTTTTGGGTAATTTTGGTATATTTTGGCAAAAATTAGGGTTATAGGGGTATTTTGGTCATTTAGTGATTTTGGGCTAGAATGGGCAAGTAAACCATGAAGCCATGTGAAACCAATAGGAGCCATATTAAAACTCATTTTGGATGTCCAATATAACCCTCTTAGACAAGGACTAACGGTTTGGGTCCATCCACATGAGCTTCCCAAAATGAGTAAAGAGACCAAATTAAAGGGGTCTTAGGGATTGGGGTATGTGAGAAGGTGTGTGGAGACTAGCCTAACCAAAATTAGACCACTTAGGATTAGTCATAAGATTTGATCATCCTATGGGAAACACCTCTTTTCCTCCTTCATGATATGGAACTTGGTGGTTGTTACTAATTCTCCAACTTTCATAAGTGATGTAAGGGATCCAAGGGCCCTCTCTCCCTTTTGGTTGAATCCTCTTAGCATCATTTTATCGACCGTAAGCTTTTTAGCCTCAATGTCCAAATAGGTCAATGTCTGTAGACTCATCAAGTTGAGTGATGTCCAGGATGTACTAAAACTTTGGACAGTATGAATCTGCCAAAGTTAACGGAGATATAGAGTGGTCGATTGTGGTCGGTGGTACCAAGTAGCAAGTCTTCACTGTAAAGATTACCCCAAGCTTTTCTTTTAATGAGCAAACTTCATCCGAGGATGTGCTGACCAACTGAGCTAAGAAAATCTCCAGATCAAGCAAAGCTGTAACCAAAGACTCTCTCATCTCCTTTGACAAGATTAGAGCATCATAGATGCTTAGTTTGGCCGGGAACTTCCTAAGATGAGCTAGCACATTATAATCCACTTTAAATAACCCTCCAACATTTATTTGCTTATGTGTTTCTTCCACTGGCGGAGGCGGAGGTAACTCTTATCGAGCTTGCTTTCATTTATCTATTGGAGCTATTCTCGAGGGTAATATCATTCTGCTCCTTAAATTTACTTCTGTGATTTCTTCTTCTTGAGATGTTGTAGGCAAAATTTTTAGTGCTTCTTTTTCATTAGAGAGATGCAAGTTGATAGCAAGCGGTGCATCGTGGCACTTGAGGATGGGTTCCTCACTCTCGGCGCTATCACAATCGGTATTGTTGATGTCTTCTTCAATCTTGTTAACGGGTTCATCGAACTTAAGTACAATTTGAGGATTGATTTGGGAATTGAGATCAAAGTCAGATTGAGAAAAATTAGTTATTTCATCATTAAAAATAGTTAAAACATAACCGAAATCATAATCATTTTATTCATAAGACCCCGGAGGGGCAAAAAGATAGTCATACACAGTTAGGGGTTTGAGGATTTTCTTCCCCAAATATGAGACAACTAATCTGACTTTTTTATTGTTATAGATTGTGCAGAATTTAATTAAATATAATCATATAATATTTAGATTCTACGCAATTATACATATCGTTATCAAGTAATAATGGACTTTCTATTTAAGTCACAAATATCGATCCTACGGGGAAGGTTTAAATTGGAAATGATAAATTTGCTAGGAAATTCACAAAAAGTAAATTGAAATCACTGTCACTAATTTCAATTGTTGAGATGTAATCAAAATTAAATTTCTAAACTATTATCAAATTAAATATGCAAAATTTAAAACAGTAAATACTAATCTTTTAACTATGTTTATGTAACGGAGATTCTTATGTGAAAAAGCATCCTTCCCACTACAATGAGGTTATGGTAAAATGAGATGAGATAAATGTTCATAATATGTATTATGCCAAACAAAAGTAATTTTAATTCTCTACCCTGATACAGTGCATAGAAAATTATTGGCTAATCTCATTGTTTAGTCCTTAAATCCGTGACTAGGCTAAGAGGATACCAGCTCCCACTCTAGAGCTCTCACTTTCCTTCACCTGAAGGCTAGCTCTCGCTTTAGTTTTTAAATACTAAGACTGAATTGAAGAGTTTAGTCTATCACCTTAAAGGTTCTCCAATTCTACACCTAACAAAGAATATTTCTTTATTTATTTGCACTTAATTCCATAAACGATGTTCTCCATTAGGGAATCAAATGTGATCCTAACTCTGTTGTTAAACCTCATACTCCATTTCCCGGATCATATGTTTCACAACATATTTTAACAAATCAATTGGTCAGATTAAAAACCATACTCCATTTCCCGGATCATATGTTTCACAACATATTTTAACAATTCAATTGACCAGATTGAAAACTTCATTTCTCGGATCATATGTTTCACAACATATTTTAACAATTCAATTGGTCAGATTGAAAAGTAAATTAAGTACAGAGTTGAAAAATTATCACAATTTATTTTACATTTTAATATTGGCACATTCATATTATCTCTTCATTTCACCATATCTCAGAGTAGGGAGAAAGATAGAAGGAACTACTCAGACTTCATGAGAAAGAAATAACAAAACACAAATTTCATTTATAAAAGAAATTTCATACAAAACTGATAAACAAACAATACTTATTTGAAAACTTTTCTCAAAGCAAATTCTTTGTAGCCTTTCCCTTGAAATGCAGGAAGAAGACATCTCTCACTTTTCTCCTTCTCTAACACCCTTACAGAAAGTTTCACACTAAATCTCACCACAAAAACTCTAAAATATGAAAACAAAATCACTAATTAACTCTAATATGAAAGTAGAATGGAATGATGTGGTGCGAAAAATGAAAGTAGAGGAGTGAAAGACATAGAGGAACCCATTTTCTGATGAAATTTGGCCCCAAATAGAGCCCAAGGTCAGTTCTCCAAGAGGTGCCTTCAAAAACTCTTCAAAAAGTCATCCAAGTACATCGAACATTCTAGAAACGGGGTTTGCACCACCTTTCGCGCCGTCGGCGCTGGTCTGACACTGAGTAAAAAATCTCCGCATTAATTTGTTCTGCGCCGTCGGCGCTGCCGACTCTGAGCATTTCTTTAAAAATGTCATTTTGACTCTAAATTTCATCATTTTTGCTTCTTTTTTTTATTTAAGCCCTAAATATCCACAACCTGCAAGAAAACATTAAAATTTCTTCCATTAAAGTGCAATATCATCAAAAATAGGTATAAAATATGGGTATAAAAATGCATATATTTTTGGTGTATCAACAACCAATCTAACAGAGGCAGCCCCTATCCTATCCGCCATGTTATCGGTCTTCACGAAGTCATTCTTTTCTTTCTTTTCTGGTTGTGGTGACTTTCTGGTGAAATTTCTATCTTGAGCTGAATAGGCTATAGACTCTGGACGGGTACTGAAACGGTCTAAATCTGATTTCGTATTTTCTTGGACGACTTCTTCCAAACTGTACTCCATCCACCCTCCTCTGAATACGAGTATATCAAAGCAATTGGCTCGACCAAAATCATATTCACAAAACCTTTCTCAGGTTCTTTTAAATACTCTTTCGAGAATTTTATATTCCCTTCTTTAAGGTTCTTCTTGAGCCAATCCTTAAAAACAAAACAATCCTCTATAGTACGTCTAAGCATCATGTGATACGGACAATAGTTAGGTTGATCCTTTTTGTCGACCTCTTTGGGTTTCTTTGGACCTAGTAATATGAATTTGGACTTCTTCATTAGGCTTCTGAACATCTTGGGTACTGCTTCGGCTTTGATGAAATACATCATTTTCCTTCATTCGGACATGGATGGACCCCCTATTCTCTGCTCGGTATGATCCTCCCTAATGTGGTTGCTGGCTAGCCTGGCCATACTATTGTGTCTATTGTTGAGCATTTTGCAATGAAGACTGAGAATTATGATGAGAATTTTCTGCATGTACCTTCATTGGCTGCTTTTCTTTATCAACCTTCGCCACTATCCCAGACTTCCTCTCGAATGCTTGAGCCATTCTGGATATTTTCAATTTCCCCTTAGAATCCATGTGTTTAACTTCCTCTTACAGATTGTTGGCTCTACTGAGTAGCTTCTCAAAAAATTTAATGGTGAGTCCCTTGAGCATGAAAGCTACCGGCCCATGAATGCTTTTGAGTAAGATCTCAATCGCATGATGTTCCTGTAACTGTGGTTCACATTTCATGCTAAGGTTTCTCCACCTCAAGATATATTCGATCAAAGTCTCATTGGGCTTTTGCTTTCCATTATAAGGTTTCCAATAGACACATGATGTTGCACTCCAGCGAATCTCTTCACAAACAGTTGTTCTAATTAGTCAAATGTCTTGACTGATCCATTGGGTAGTTTGACATACCATTCAAAAGCTATCCCCAACAAGATGCTTACAAATTGGTGGAAAATTAAAGCTTTGTTACCTCCTATGTTACCACAACTAGCTCAGAAATGTGCTATATGCTACCTGGTATTTCTAGTTCCGTCAAATAACTTAAAGTTCGGTGACACAAAACTCTTAGGTTAGGGTACAACACCAAACTCCTCCAGGTAAGGTCTACCCTTTAAAATCAATGCATTACCCTTAAATTGGGCTAAGGCCTCTCAAACTTGTTCAACAATCTGTTTAAATTCTATTTTCTAGTATAGCACTTGATGGAGAATCCTTCTTCTGTTGATCATCTCCGTTTGCTGGGGCAACTTCCCTCCTTTCAGCGGTGATATGTATAATATCCGGCTGATTAATTTCTAGAAAAACTAATTGTTATGGTTGAAACTGTACCTGAATTGTAGCCATAGCGGCCATGCCAGCAACCAACTCTTCCATTATTTTCTCCATTTGGCTGATTTGCTCATCCCTTAGGAAAACAACCCTATGCAGTTGATTAACGGCGTTCTCTTTGACGAGAGGTTGAGTGTCGCGTGTAGATGCATCAGCTCTAGTTTCAATGACATGAATGTCCATGAAATCTTCCTCAAGGTAATCGTTAAAGTCAAAATCCTCGTCATCATCATCCTCAATGGAAACTCCATGTTCCCGGGCTAACTCAAAAATCTTGATCCTGAGCTTCTCAACCTTTTCTTCAATTATTGATTCTTGTATTGCTTTAAAATTTATAGGACTCTGATGAACATCCTCTACTTGCTCATCCATCTTGCTGGCAATAGCTGCGACAATGTTAGATATTTCGGACCCTTGCTTCATTTCATGATCTTGCCCTACGAGCTCACTGTACTGTATCGGTACGGCAACCTTGGGTACACATACCTTTTTCTTTGGCTAAGATGTCTTGAGACAGACTATCACAACATCGGCACATTAAAGAGAGGTATGCTCCCCATGGTGCGGACCAAATACAGTAACAGGTAACCTCTTCATCTTTTCCTTCAAAACCTTAGAAATGTCCTTATGATGGGTAATCAACAGAATTCTTGGACCCAGACGTGACTTAATCGGTCGATGGACTATGGGTCTCGGAGCAGCGACTATAGTAGAATTGATGGTAGTATCAACTCGACTTCCCAAACAAAATCTGATGAGAATACGTGCTGACAAAACTTCTGTTGATTTCTATGATTGTCGGGCAGATCTAACAACTCTCAAAATATCTTTCTTCATTCGAGGGTACACTGTACATCCCACTCGTTCAAGTACTTCAACCACTGAAGATCCTTCTTTAGCGACCAACCTCTGGAACACTGTGCAAACTTTAGTAGTAGGAGTGGGCTTCTCCTTCTCCTCATTGTGACCATGAATCGATGGTAAGGTAGCAACAATCCTTTGAATACTTTCAAATCCATTAGTATTCATTAATGGATGAAACCTACTCCCTCATAGGAGTGGAGATGCTTCAGAAAAGGTAAGCTTCTCTTCATGAGGAAACTAATCAATAGATGTCTCTTCTAAAATTTTGGCTTTAGTGGCTTTCCTAGCCCTTTGACTGTGGTTCCTTATTTAAATTCGGGTTAATGACATAGTCCTCAAACTCGATCCAATTTCAATTACAGAAGGAGAGACGACAAATTCTTCAGTCGGGACTTCGACGATCATAACCTCTTTTCCCTTAGCAGAAATGGAAACAACATGCTTAACAGGCGTCATGGTGGCAGTAGTCTTTACCTTCTTGTAAGAAGTGAAATCTTATGGACAGTTTAGGTTAAATTCAGTAGATGGCTCCTGAACTTCTGGAGCAACAACCTTCATTACGACAAACGGGGCTTTTCCGAGAATGAGCTCGATATCCTCAAATCCAGCTCCAAACATGATGGTGGGGGTAACATTGCGGGCAATACGGCTCGTCGGCAGTTTGTACGAGAAAGTGAGCGTTGGGAATGCAATTGCAGCAGCTTCAAAAAAAAGCTCTAGGGTTAGTTATTTGGCCATTGACTTGTAGTTCTAGTGGGAGCACTAAAATTAACAGAGGTCGATCTAGAGACTATGTAAGTCTTTATTTAATTTTTAAAGTTTTTACAATTTATTAAGAATATTTTCAAAGTAGAAAGATTTAATTAATATAAAGGAAATTAAGGAGCAAGCGCATCACGACACAATTTGATTTAATTTGTAAAATAACAAATCAAACTCGAAAGGGAAAATAAAGCTTAGGACCGAGTGTGGGACCAATTTTATAACGCACAATGCCAGGGCGGAACTAATCCACCAACACACCTATTGGGAGTCCGAACCCACACAAATATAAAAGTCCTGATGAACTTCTGAACCTCTCTGTTAAAAGGTGATTGAACAGATGGTCCTGAAGTCTAGAAGAGTTGACCGTACTTTCCTAAAAGAGAAATGGGTGAAGTATGTCAACGAAAGAGAGGTAATTTGGTCTATAAGGGACATGAACACATTACCGACGTATGAAGATAATATTTTATGATTTAAATTGAGAGAGAAGAATTCCCCAGTGGATTTTTCAAAAGTTGTCGGCACTAAAAACTTGAGGAGTAGCCCGTTGGAAGATGTCGGCTGTCGGAATTAAAATCTCGTCACCTGCTTTGAAAAGGTATTTAATTTGTGTATATATATATGTTTAAGTTTAGAAAAATTTGAAATCAAATCAACCCCATATCTTTCATAGTTTAAATGAAAGAGCACTATAACTCATGCTATGTATCTATCCCGGAAGATAAACACAAGACTTGAGGGTGAGACTCGTTCAAATAAACTAAGAAATATATGACATATGTTTGGTTTGCGAAAAACTATTTTATTTATAAGCCGACAAGTTCCCCTATTTAATAAGAAAAATTAAATAGAGATTATATTAAGCTGGGATTGGAAAAGCTTCCTATAAGGGAAAGTCCCTATAGTTAATTACATCTTAAATGACCGAAGTCACTCAAGAAAACTCTCGGTAAAAATTAGAGGATATTATCTTCAAGGAGTTCAAGGGAATAGGACTTTCCAATGAGATCAGACAAAGAGGTGTGAAAAGGGAATGACTCAAATTTGGAACATTTATTTTGGAATTCAAAGGAAGTGAGACTAGGGGATGTCATAGATCTGGAGGAGAACCTCGGTGACTTCCCAATTTACCTATGGTTTGGCTTCATTTTTGGAGAGAAATTATTTAAATGTTTCATCATGCTAATTTATTAGTTAGGTATTACAATCGTGTGAAACATTCACGCAAATATCCTGAAAGATGTGAGGATTTAGGTCATGAAAAACGATAACCTTGGAATCCTAAGACGAGTTAGGGCTTATATTATGTAGCAGAGTTATACAAAAGCTTAAAAATACTTTAAGGATTTATGTCGCATAAGCAAACAACCTTGAAGTCCTATGGCTTGTTGTTTAATTCTAAGGAATGGTTTAGTTGGTGTAGACATGCTTTGCTGTTGAAGATGGTAATATTGCCCACAATGCTAGCTCCAATCTCCATATCGTGAAGAGTTTAAGTTTTATAATGTGTCGACTCAAGATGTAAAATCAGATGTCCCTAAGGTTATGGTTATTTAAATATTATGGGACATATTAAAGTTGATTAGAGCGCCACTGGTTAGGATCCTACGATTCCCTCGTTTTGGTTTCACTTAGTCCAAATGAATTTACTAAACTCAACTCAATGAGTTCCATACTTTCATTCAGACTGTGGGAAGTCTCGTTAGCAACCGTAGGTTACCTCCTCCAAGAGATTTCCAATCATCACATAGAGACGTTTTAATTTAGTTAAAATTTTTGTTTTGTGATGTTTGTGATTAAATTTTAAGTTTTCTTATATTTTGAATGTTGTGGCGGAGAATTTTATCTTGTTTGATTTTTAAATTTTTGTTTTTGTTTTGTGGTTCTCCTAGCAGTTTTGGTTTTCACATGCAGGGTGACATTGTTGTTTAATATGCAAGTTTGAAACAAGAAGTGTAGAAAGATAAATGCAATAACTTAAAAGCGTACCTGTCGAGTCTTCACGCTCGTCCACCTGAAAGATCAGTTCTGACAACATGCATATAGTTCTCTTGAGTAGCAAAAGGTATAGCTACCAAACCCCAATTTGTGATTTATTGAATCTCAAAAGATCCTAGTCGATGATTTTGGAACAAAGATATGGCAAGTTCAATTTTCCGTTCAAAACATCCAAGTGATTTCAAAATGCTCGGGGCATGACCCTGAACCACTTTGAAGATTTCTTGAAATATTTTGAGTTCATTTTGGACTTATCAAATTTTTTCCATTAATCATCCAATGGTTAAGTCAGGACTGCCCCATTTCTCAGAGAAACTTGTTATTTTCAATATCCTTCTAATAGGACACTCAATTAATCAATTGATGTTTCACTTAAGAGTTATATCAGTGGGTGCCCCTAAGACAATTTTAAGTCATTAAAGATTGTGGTGCTCGCAATTAAATTCAGGATTATAGTGTTTAAGGATGTTAATCACCAATCATATTATCTTCTAAATACAATCGAATGAGTTTAATCATCTAGCATAGATCACTACCAAGACCTTAACAATCACAATGGGGAAAATTAGTGTTTGTTAGAGTTTTTGTTTAAGTGATGTGAATTATTATTGAAAGATCACATCACCATCAACCATGGACTTAAAAGTAAGTGAAATATTGTCTTCCTAACTCTAGTCCATGACTTAAGAATCATCCAATTTTGATTATCTTCCAAGATTTAGTGATTAAGGGAATTTATGATTTTGCTTGCGTCATGAAAAAGGTGGAAAGTAAGTTCCTACCTTTAATCTTATTGTATTTCAATCATCCAAACGTGCTCATTAGGATCAATATTACACATTTATCCTTAGTTAATCCTAAATTTTGATTGAGGCACCAAAACCTAAAATTACCATTTTTCTCGTATGGCTCTCCCCTTCATAACTCATCAAGCAATGCTCAAAGGTCTTTAAGAATTTAATTTGTCATGCCCATGGGATAATTAAAACATCATAGGAGAATAATATGGGTTCTCAAATTTTAATTTAATTTAAATTATTATTTAAGTTTAGAATATAATATTTTCCAAAAATTGATTTATTTAATTATCCAAAATAAAGTTTTTATTCATGAGAAAACCATTAGAGGTCCCCTTAGGTCAGAGAAATACTTAGACAAAATTCCATGATTTTTTAAAATTAAATTTTTATTATTGTTACTTATTTGTTAACCATTTTAAGGATATAATTAAGTGGAGAATAGTGTTTTATTTACAAAAATTATTTTTACAATTTTATTAAACATCTTTGAGTTAAGAGAATCAAAGAAGCAAATTTTGTATTTTTGTGATTTTTAATTTATTTATTATGATTATTTTAATGGGAAAAATAAGGAAAATTCTATTTTAAGATTTTAAAATTTATTTTTAACTTAGAAAAAATTAAGAAAAAAATTCTAATGAGCTCTAAGTGATCAGGGAACAATTAGGTATATTTTGAAATATTTTTGTATTTTGGGTATTTTGATTATTTTTTATCATTTTAAATTCAAAATAAAGCTAAAAAATCAAGTATTTTATCAAAAGTAGTTTTTTATTTTTTTTGTAAGTGCCCCTAATCACAAGGAACTCAGAAAACTACTTTTCATAATTTTCCCAAGTGTATTTAATTTAATATAATTTTTTTGTACAAAAATACAATGTTTCTAAAAAAATAAACTTTAGAGCTCAAACTTAACCAAATAATTTTTAGATTTTTACAGTGGGTAGGTTTGATTTTTATAAATAATGTGGAATTGATTTTATCAATTTTTTTTTAATTTTTAATTTACATAAATTAAAACAAAGTGTATGCATTTAATTAATAATAGAGAAGCACAAAATGATTCAAATCATCATGTAATTTTTCCTAAGTTTCTCTGAGTATAGGAAACCTACTAAATATTTTCCCATAATTTTTTGGATGATATTTTAATTTTTATAAATAAAATAAGCCAAAATAGCCATCCTAGCTTAAAAATTAGAGTTAGAAGCACATATATACTCTCTGACTTTGGAAAAATCAACAAACATCCCCTCTATCATAAAAAAAAAACCATAAAAATTTCAAAACATGGTCGACAATGCTTGATCATAATGAATTAAGTACTCCATAGAGTATTTAATTATTTAAAGATCATCTACTTGGCAAATAATTTTTATTTTTGGTCTACATTATTCTTCCTTGTTCACTGAGAATGATGATGTTTTTCTGGAGAAATATATGGATTTTTGAAGTTCAGGCATTTAAAATAATTAAAAAATCCCTATTTTTCTACTTATCCAGCTCGACCCTGACTGGATCATAAGCAGCTCCGAAAGACCACGCGGTGCTCCACCATTTGATGCTGTCAGCCACGTATCTTCCACATGGACCGAGCTTTATGGACCATAACCTCGTTCGGCTTCATCGGGACCGCCTACTGAATAAACATGCGATCGGACGACATCCGTTCATCGTCCCTAAGTGACCTAAATCGCAAACCGTTCAACTTAAAATCTTAAGATCTCAAGCTAGACTCAACCAAATCACACAGGGGTTTGTTTCTAAACCTTCATATGCTCAAGATGAACCTATCTATATGGCTTATACTATATGAAATACAATGAATACGTATGGAGAATCAAAATAGGCTTGGGTTAGGGTTAGAGCTCAACACCTTTGTCTGAGAGTGGAGGCCTCAATCAAATGGTTTTGGCGGCTTCAATTAGGACAAACAAACCTCCATATGAAGTCTCAAATCCTGGTGAATTACCTAGGTATGATTTTGATCAAGCTCGATTTCAGGTGTTGGTCTAAAGCTAGGTTAAAGGTTGTTTGAGAGGGTGCTTTTATGGGGGATCAACTCCTTTCACTGTGGAGATGGTGTGTGCACAATTAATTTAAGTTTGGTTCACTGTGGAGTTTTGGAGAAGAATGTTCTGGTTTCGGCCTAATTTTGAGCTCAAAATTGAACTAGAGGGGGAAGATGGTTGGCTTGAGCTCAGGAATGCTTGGAGAGTCCTTGGTAAGATTTTGGCAGAGTTTCCCCTAGGATTTTTGGTTAGCTCTGCTTTGGCTATGGAGAGGGTTGATTAAATAGAAAGGCTTGGGTTTGCCACTAGGGTCGATTGGTGGGTGCAAATTGATGCATAGGTGGAGGGATGAAAAGCACTAGTGACCAATCAGACTTGGTCAGCTCAGGTGAGTTTAATTTTGCTTTTTGGCCAATGGGAGCTCCTTTTGGTGGCTTTTTATGGTGGTTTAGGAGGTGGCTGGCCAGAGTTTAGTCACTTATTGACCCAGGGAGGTCAGGGGAGAGTAATTATGATTTACTCCCAATGGCAAGTGATGATGGCAAAGTATTTTCAAATAAGTCCCAAATATGGTTAAGATCCCTGAAATTAATGGACCATTGGTCCATAGCTCACCTAGGTGGTTTAAGTGGGTATAGATTGGTTAATAGGATCTAAATTGTGGCTGTGGTGACATGAATTTGGCGAATTTAGCATGGCTAAGTAAATTTTGGTGAAGGGGTTCACTTTGGGTCAAAATGGCTAGAAGGTTGGGTTGAGTTAGGCTAGCCATAACATTGAGCTCAATTGATTAATCAATTTGGTCTAGATGATTGTCATGAAGAGTTTATAATTTTTTTGGAGTGATTTTGAATTTATTTGGAGGATTTTGGCATTTGGTCAATTTTTAGGGTGTTGGGTTAGACTTGGGCTTAGGTTGGGCTAAATTTGGGTTAAGTCCAAATTAATGGTTGAAAATGGTCTAGGGTAATATCATGAAGAGTTCTTAACATCAATTGGGTGTCAATTTTAGGCATTCAATTTGGTGGAATTTGGGCACATGGCTAAATTGGGGCAAATTTGGGGTTTTCAGATTTGGGTTAAATTGAGTGAAATTGAAGCTTAACCAAGGCCAATTGAGGATTCAATTATGTGTGGGAATTTTTCAAAGAGTTTATGATGCACAATTGGGTAATTGGATAGATTTGTGGGTTCAATTTAGTGAGATCTTGATTTTGGGCCAAATTGGGCCTTTTTGATTTGGGTTGAAATTGGACTCAAATGTGGGTCAATTGGACTTGGATTTGGTTTGAATTGAGTTTTATCATAATGAAGTTGAGTTTAGAGTTGAAATTGGGGAAGATTGGGGACCAATTGATTGACATTTGGGGTGAATTTGGGGAAATTAGGCCCTTAAGGTCAATGTGGGATTTTGGTCAAAAAAGGTCAAATTGGGTTCAATTAAAGAGTCCAAATTGGTTTTGGGGACATTTGAAGTGATTTTGGAGGTTTTGGGAAAATTTGGTGTGCCAAGGGTCTTTTTTTTAATTTTGGCAAATTTGGGGGTATTTTAATATTCTTAGCAATTTTTGGTGGTTTTGAGCAATTTGGATAGTTTGAAATGCCTGAAATGATTTTGGGACAATTTTAGGTAATTTTGGGTAATTTTGGGAATTTTATTCAAATTTAGGGTTTAGGGGTGTTTAGGTAAATTGGATAGGTTTGGGGGGCAAAACGCTAAGTTAGGTATTTTGGTAAAATTTGGGTGCCAACCACCCTATTTGAGCTATAGACAAATGAAATCCCCATTTGGGTCCTCTATGTACTGGTCCTAGCTAAACCACAGCCTAGGGCTAGTAGGTCTAAGAGACCATCTACATGAGTCTCCCAGACGATCAAGGGATCAAAGGCAACAAAGTTTGGGTTTAGGGTTATGAGTGAAAGTGAGTGTAAGTGAATGAACCAACTCTAGACCAACACTCAGGGTCAATCCTAAGGCTAAACAGTCATATGGGGATTCAACTTGAGCTCCCCCATATTGATCCCACATACTAAGTGCTAGAGGTTAGGACCAATATGTGGAACTTTAAGTTGAGCAAAGAAGAGTTTAGAATGTCTAATATTGAGGGTTCCTTTTCTAGTCCTCTAGGAATAATCAACAAGTAAGTCCTATGGCTAGACCCAAGGCTAATAAAGAGGAAAACTAGACCTCAACCAAAAGTGAGGTCAACACTCTCGTAAATTCAAAAGGATGTAGTATAAAATTATTATTCTTTTGTCTTTGTTATGAAAAAGGTGTTTTAAATTTGGAAAAAACATGTTTTGCAAATTTTCAGTTTTGGTGAAGTTTTGCAGGTAAAGTAAATAAATGCAGGTAAGGAAAAATGTTATAATGTGAATAAGTAAAATTGCATTGCATTTAATAAAGGTGTAATTGGACCTCTAGTATTGCTACATGATTGCATCATAAAGCAGAATATATTTGCAAGAAATTTAAAAAAATTACAAGAAAGTAAACAAGAATATCCAATAAGAGACAAAAAAGTTGAAAAGACGAGTTGTTGCAAAATATGAGTAAAAAGAAAATCGTAGTCATATACACATGACCAAAACTGGGTGTAAGACATTAGTAAAGGTTGGGGCTCAGAGTTGGACTGGGTGCTTCCCAACCTTAAGTAAGAGTTACCTACCCGATAATCTACAGAGGGCGGACTTAACCTTGATCCAAGTGATTAACTGTGGACTTTCATAAGTTTTCATTTTTAAATTTAATTTTCTTTCGTATAAAATTTAATTTATCATGCAAAAGAGATTTTTGTTTAAAATATTTCGTAGAGTGATGCAGTTAACAGGTTAATTATATTAATCGAGGTAGAACTACAAACAACCTAAGAGTATCAGTGGCAACCACCTTCTCAAGAGTCGTCGATTAGTATCATTGATCCTTATCCTCTCCTATTATTAAATGTCCTTGAGGTAAGAGAAACTATTCTAAAATCCCACATTATACCCTCATTTTAGTACACATTAGCAATATTATCATTGCCCTAACCACCTAGACCTTAGACTTATGCAAGCTCGATGATCCATTCACAAGGATTTAAATACCTTAGAGAAGACTTAAATTGTGGAGCATTAAGTCAATTAATATGAGATAAGTAATGTAGGGTATTTTATTGAATTAGGTCAATTATCGGGTCCCAAAACATAACTTGCAAGGTCCCTAAAAGTTATAATGGATGATTTTCTTGAACAAAGAATAATAACCAATTGTTCTTCAAAATATCCAAAAGATTATAGAAGTATTCGGGGCATAACCCAAGACAACTTTTACAACCTCTTGAATTGTTTTGAGTTCATTTGAGATTATTATATTGTTTAATTAATCATTCAAAATTGGATATGTTCAATCAATTATTACACCCTATGCTCAATGAACCTTAATATTTCAATTATCCCAAGAGCGGGGTGCTCAAACACTCACTTGATATTTTATTTAAGAGTTATGTAAGTAGATGCCTTTATAGCAATTTAAAGTAATTAAAGATCGTGCACCCACAATTGAATTTGGGCTTGTAGTTTTTAGAGGTGTTCATAAATTAATCAAGTTTCTCTTTTATAATCCTCATTAAGCAAGTTTAGGTATCAAGCCTAGCTCACTACTAAGCTCTTAAATCAAATCTCAGGGTAGATTTGCAATAATTCAAATGTTAAATTATGTGAACTTAATTCTCATTGAAAGATCAAACTTATCATCTAATCACTAATTATGGGCTAAAAATAAGTAAGTTTTTTATCTTCCTAGCTTAAGCTCACTACCTTAGTATCATCCAATTGACTTATCCTCCATTTTACAATAATGTACAAAATTACAATTTTACCCTTATCGTGAAAAAGGTGTTAAGTTGGTTTCTACCTATTAACCCATTAGGTTTCAAACATCCATAAGAGTTCATCATGATCAAAATTACCCTTTCACCCCTTGTGTTAACCTAAAATTTAATTAAGGCATCAAAAATCTAAAATTACCATTTTGCCCTAAGGCTTTCCACTTCATAACTCATCAAATACAACTCAAATGATTTTGAGTTTTTTGTGGTACTCCACTCATGGGTCAATTAAAATATCAAAGAAAAAAATGATTTTATAAATTTTATTTAATTTATATAATTACTTTTAGCTCAAAAATAATAACTTTCAATGATAATTTATTTAATGAATCAAAGTAAAGTTTCTATTTCTAGGAAAATTATTGAAGATTCACCTAGATTAGAAGACCACTTGAAAAAAAAATTCATGATTTCTTAAATTATAATTTAATTATTAAAATTATTTATTTATTTTAGTGATTAATTAAATAGAAAATATAATTTAATTTCAAAAATTACTTTTTATTATCAAATCTCTCTAAGTCCAGATAACTTAAAGAAATAAACTTTTTATTTTTATGATTTTTATTTTATTTGTTATAATTATTTTAATGAAAAGTTAAGAAAAATACATTTTCAGCATTTATAATATACATAACTAAATTAGAAAAATTAAGAAAAATATTGTAAAGCTTTCAAGTGATCAGGGCACAATTAGGAATAATTTTTGCATTTTCATATTTTTGCAATTTTTAATTATTTTTAATTTAAAAGTAGTTCAAAAATGAACTATTTATTTTAATAGAAATTCAATTTTTCCTAGATGTCCCTAATCACAGGGAATGCTAAAACCCACTTTTCGTAATTTTCCTAACTATGGTTTTTTTATTATAATTATTATAAAGCAAAAATCCCATTTTACTTGAAAAATAGACTTTAGTGATCAAATCAAATCAAATGGGTTTCAAATTTTTATAAAGAGTTAAAATGACCATTACTTACAGTGTGCAACAAATTTCTATTATTTTTGGATTATATTCTATTTTCTTAAATGTTTATGATTTAAATAACTTAATTAGTTATAATAATGTACATAACTTCTTAAACTTAGTTTATATTTTTCCTAGAGTTTTGTGACCACAGGAAATCTAGAAAAATAAATCCCATATTTTTTCTAACTTATGTTTTAATTTATATAATTATTTTAAGCAAAATTAGACAACTAGGCTTGAAAATTAGGGTTTCATGGATAAAGATGTTCTCCGACCTCGAAAAAATCAGAGAACATCCCTATTGTCATAAGGAACTCCTAAAATTTCAAGTCATGGTAATTATTATTTATTTGATTAAAATTAAAAGGATTGAGGGAGTTTTTAATTAATTAAAAATAAAATACATGCCAAATATTTTTTTATTTTAATTTCATAATATTTTCCTCTATTCATCGAGAGAGATGGTATTTTTATTTTATTTTTATGATTTTTTTACTCCAAGTAATGAATTTTTAAATTTTCTAAATTAATTTAAATAAAAAATACCCTATTTTTCTACTTATCAATGCGACATCCACGTCCTATAGCAGCTCTGAAAAACGACACGACGCATTTTGATTTGTTGCACTTTACACCTCAGCGTGACATGTGTCTCGTTGTTCACAAACAGATCTCCCATCTGACTCTTCATCTGTCATTGCATCCATATACGCATCAATGGATGACATTCGTTCATTGTCCCCATCTATTATAACTCAAGAATTGTCCGCACTAAAACCCTAAGATCTTGCTCGATACTCAATCAAATGACATGGGGTTTGTTCCTATAGCTTCATCTAGTTAAGGAGAACTTATCTATATGGTTACATGCGTAAGAAATACAAGTTCACTTCATAATTGATGAAACTGAGCCAAAAACTAGGGATTTTGAAATATACCTTTGCTCAAGAGGTGAGGCCTCGATTGTTCTATAGGTGGGTCACCTTGCTTCCTTGTGGTCCAACAGACCTCCTCAAAGTGTCACCTTGCTCTGGTATAAGGTATGAGTAGGATTTCAATCAAAGGGTGGTGCGACATTGGTCTAGAGGTGGGTTAGAGTGCTCACTAGAGGGGGATTTTGATGGGGACCTTCCTTGTTAGGTATGAGGAAGCTTTTAGATAGTATAATTTGGAGTTTGGGGAGTTTTATGGAGTGACAGAAAAAGCCCTTGATTTTGAGCTCAAAATTAGGGTTTAACAGTGGGTTTGAGTGGCTAAAATTGGTGGGTTTGAACTTAGGAATACTGGAAGGAGCTTTGTGAGCAATTTAGAGGACTCTCCTTAAGAAATTGGTAGCACTCTCTCTATGGCTGTGAGAGGGGTGGTTTAAATAGAGGAGGAATTAGTGTTGAACTTGCCAAACCAGGAGTGGAAAAGGAAGCTTTGGTGGAGGTTTGAACAACACAATTCACCAATGGGGGTGAGCCACATTGGATGGGTGAATTTTAAGCTTGATCCATGAGGGAGCCTTCTCAATTTTTGGGTTTTCCGACCACTAGGCCAGCTGGCCAGGTTAGGGGAGGGGGATAGCTGGCTTAAGGAACCATGGAAGACGTTTAATGGTAATTAAGATGGAGGTTTAATTAAGTGAGCTGAAGCTTAAGTCACTTGGCCAAAAATAGGATGGAATCTTATAAATCATGGGACCCCATGTCTTTGGCACCTCTAAGGTGGGCTAAGAAATCTAGGCTGGTTTTTAGGGTCCGAATGGCAGCTGGGTTGGTCCAAAATGGGTTGAATCAAGTTGCTCCAAGTGAGTTTAAGGTTTGGGCTCAAATTTTAGGATTTGGCTTTGGCTTGGGTTTAGCTTGGGCTAGAGCTTGGATTAGCATTAAATGGTAAATTTGGTGTAGGATATTGTCACAATGCATTTGGAAATCAATTGGGTTGAAGATTAAGAGGTTATGAAGTTCAATTTGGCAGAATTTGAAATTTGGGGCAAAAGTGGGAATTTTGGTTTGAATTAAATTTGGACTAGGCTTGAGGCTAGTTCAAGGCCAATTGAAGGTTCCAATTTTGATGGGATTTTGGCTTATGGTCATATTGGGGTTAAAATTAGGCTTGGAATTTAAGTTTGAAATTGGGTTCAATTGAGCTTGAATTTGATTTCAATTAGGTTTAGACATGATGAAATTTAATTTAGATTTGATATTAGGGAAGTTTAAAATCAATTTGATGGAATTTGGGGACTTAGGCATTTAGAGGTAAAACTGAGATTTTGATCAATATTGGTTAATTTGGTTAAATTGGGCCCAACAGATAACTAGAATTGGTCTTGAAGAGGTTTGGAATGATTTGGGAGGATTTAGGAATTTTTGGGCCATGAGGGGCATTTTGGTAATTTTGGGAAAGTTAGCGGTGTTTTGGGAATTTTGGAATTTTTGGAGTGTTTGGGGCAATTTGGGTGATCTGGGATGATTTTTGAATTAAATTGGGTAATTTGGGTAGTTTGAAAATTTAGGGCTCTAGAGACAATTTGGCAATTCTGGGTAAGTTTGGGGGCAAAAGACCAAAATTGGGTACTCGTTTAAAATTGGATCAATTGAGCTTGTTGATCATAAAATTACCCATATGGTGTCATGAGACCAAGGGAGATCCTATTATGGATCCTCCATGTGTTGGTCTTAGCCAAACCCTAGCCTTGGGCTAAGGGTTTGGGGGACCAACCACATGAGCTTCCAAAAGAGTAGGGTATAGGGTGTGGGTGAATGTGAGGAGTTTCAAGTGTGTGTGTGCAAGGCTGACCGATACCACACCACCCAGGGCTAACCCTAAGGCCAAACAGTCCTATGGGGATTCCTCTTGAGCTCCCCCAAGTTGGCTCCACCTACTGAGTGCTAGAGGTTAGAACCAACATGTGAAACTTCTAGAGTGCAAAGAGGCATTTAAAATTTCTAATGGTAGGGTATCACTAGTCCTCCAGAAATAGTCAACAGGAAAATCCTTTGGCTAGACCCTAGGCTTCTAAAGAAGAAAGACTAGACCTCAACAAAAAGTGAGGTCAACAGAGTCACACACAAAAGCACATATAAAATTGACTAGCAGGAAATATAAGACACATAAGATATGAATTTTTTCATGGTTAGCACATCACCTAATTAGTAAACACATGACATATGGATTCTTGTATGTTAGCACTTGAAATATAGGTTTAACATGAGGTAAGTACTTTAAACATAAATTTTTTTCATGAAAAACACATATTTAATAGGGTAAACACCTAACTTACATGACAATTAAACAATCTATGTAATAAAAACAAAAATGGAATAATGAATACATGATTTGAATGTTGAGCACATAATTTGCATAACAAACTTGTACTTTGCATCACTTACAACTTACATAACAAAAAAAATGTGCATGAAGATCTCCCTCTTCTCTCTAATTTAATTAATGTTACTATTTTTTTTAATAAGTCTTCATAAAATGGTCTAGGGTTAGGATTAGGCTTGGTTAGGTGTGTTTAGGTTGATTAGGGCTTGGATAGTATTTTTTTAGGTTGAATAGGGTTCAAGTAGGATTAGAGTAGTGTCTTTAGGCTTTATAAATTTTAAGTTAGGTTGGTTCAGTTAGGGCAGTTTTAATTTTATTGAGATGCACATGTGTGTCTATGGTGAGTTTAGAGTGTTAAGATGTGCATGTTATGAGTTTTGGGTAGGTTAAGAGTTTAGAGTTTATTAGTGTGTTCTTGGGTTAGGCTAATATATTAAGGTTGTTTATGTTGGGTAGATTTATGGTAAAGGAGGAGTTTAAGGTTATAGGTTGGAGTTATTTTAGGAAAGAGGAGATGCATTTGGTTTCAGGTTGAGTAGGTTTAGGATGGAGCAGGTGTTCAGATTTCCAGCTATGGGGTGAAAATGAGTAGGGATAAAAGTTATGGTTTCAGGTTAGAAAAGTTTTGGCTAGAGCTGGAGTTTGGAATTTCAAGTTGGGTAGGTTTACAGTGAAGGTGATGTTTAGGTTTTGGTCATGAGTAGGCTTAGGGTGTAATGAAGAGTGTGTGGATTGCAAGTGATCGAGTACGCAGTGGAGATGGGTTGGAAGAGGAGTTATGGTTTTGGGCAAGGTACATACAGGGTGGAGATGGAGTTAACAAGGGAGTTTTATGGTAGAAAATGAAAGAAAAAGGGAAGTTAAGGGAGATAAATGGTGAAAAATGAAAGTAAAGGGGAAATCAAGTGGTGGAATATGAAAGAAAAAAAAGGAAAAGACATGTTAAATTAAAAATTACATTATGTGAAACTGAACTAAAATTAAAAGGAGATGGAAGATTTATACCTTTGCTTTTCGATGGAGTTCTTACTTTGGATGAAGGTGTTCCCTTATGGTTTCTTCGGTATGGTATCAATCAAAAGAAAAGAAGAGAGCAAGATGTGTTTTCCCTCTTTGTTTGCTCTTATTTTTGTGGTCGAAGGAAGAGAGGAGACAAGGGGAAGGAGAGAGGGAGCCACAACTTGAAGAGGGGAGATAAGGGAAAGAGGTTTTAGCTTAGGAAGAGAATGAGGGGGAATTCTTGTGCTTGGTTAGATGAGGTGGAGAATTAAAGGAGAAGTTTTGAAGGGAAAGAAAGGGGGGAGTGGTTATGGAGGAAGATGAGAGAATTTTTTTTTTTTTTAAGAAGAAATTTGGGAATTTATTAAAATTAAGTGGTTATGGTGATTATGGTAAAAAAAAAATAAAGTGGACCTCATTTTGAATAGGATGATGCAATAAATTCTCCGGACTAATTCGTTTTTTTTTAAAAAGTGGCCTCTAGTTAAAGATATGTCAAGTAGAAGTGATCCCAAACCCTAGAAGGGAAAATTTGTTTTGATTCATTTTAATGATTAAAACTAAGTGTTTTTAAATTTAAATCAAGCTTGGTTGAAGTCAAATTTTTTTTGAGTTCTTTTTGAGGTGAATTAATATAATTATTCTTTTTATTATTGAAATTATTATTTTTTCTCTCTAAATTATCATCGGCACAGCGAGATACCAAAGGAAGTCTTATTAGAGTACAAAGAGGTTCATTTAAAAGAATTTGATGATATGATCACAATCGTAAAGTTTATTTTTAAAAAATTATTACTCAGTGAAAATTTTTTATGTGAGACTTTTTTTCATGTATGAAAACCCTTAAAGCAATATTTTACATGAAAATGATGTTTGGTGTCCACCAAACTGGTTTGGTGTCCACCAAACTGGTTTACATACTTCTCATATGTGATTATGAAGATAATACAACTTAAAAATATAATTTCAGTCGCAGAATTGGCCTTTGGAGATGATAATTTTAGGGTATGAAGAAATCACTATTTAGGCATGAAAATTTGAATTGAAGAATTTTACATAAATATCATTTCATAAAATCATCATACTTATTTGCATAACAATGAGTAGCATGCAGCTTTTAGAATGAAGTTTTGAGTTCTACTATAATCTAGGAAGATAAAATGATAACTTTACGGTTTATGATGGTTAAGGCTTACTTTAGGTCAATTTTAGGGTTTGGTAAAAGTTGATTATATTTAAGTTTTTTTTGTTTAGTTTATTTTAATTTTTATTTAGTTAGATTTTAGTTTTATTAAACTATATTTTAGCTTATTATTCTGCTCAAGTGAAATTCAGTTAAATGCAACCAGGGGAAAATGGTTGACCAAAAAATGAGATCAATAAATAGACTCCCAATATATGTGGTAGACTATGGAAAGTACATCACACATATTGGTGTCGACCAAAATGATCAAATAAGTTTGAGAGTGAAGACATTGTTGTTCGGCGCTTGAGTTTCGAATTTTGGGACATAGTCTGAAGATTGAAGTTTTGATTTAGTTTTTGTAGATTTTAAATTTTTTGTTTGATTTGGGTAAGTTTAAGGTTTTGAAGTGTTGGATATTTTATTTGAGGGTCTTTGAAATTTTCATTCGTTTGGTTAATTTGAGGGGTTTTGATGTTTTTTTTCTTGTGTTTAATACTTTAAGATTTTGATGATTATGTTTCTTATCGACTGAATTCATTAAATATTCATACCGGGGATTTGGATAAATGTTTCTTGAAAGAGTTTAGTTTGAGATATTAGGGAATAAAGTTATTAGAAAACTTACTCCTGACCTAAGGAAGGTAACTTAAACAATCTAAGGATGGTGCTATAAAATCCTAAGGACTTACAAGATTTTCAAAAAGGCTTATACATGATGCAATCACTCTTCATGTCTTATGGAATAAAATGTATGAAAGCCTAAAGATAGTACTATTTTGCATCATGTCTTAAAGGAAAGATGTCTAAGGATGGTGTAATCAAGATGTTTCTCATAGATCAAATTATTTTAAAGCCTAAAGAAGGTGTTATTATGCTTCATCTTTTCAAGGTAAATAGTTTAAGGATGGTGAAATTAAGCTTCATGTCCTATATATTGAGAGATTTGAAAACCTAAAGAACATTCAATCATGCTTGTGTATTCATGGAAAAGATTCTAAAGACGGTGTAATTAAGCTTCGTTTCGTATAGAACAAAAAAAATTTGAAAGCCTAAAGATGGTGCTTTTAGGCTTCGTGTCTTTAAGGAAAAAAGTTTAAAGTTGGTGCAATTAAGCTTTGTGTAATATAGAATAAAACGTTTGAAAGCCTAAAGAAAATGCTATTATGCTTTTGCCTTCAAGATAAAACATCTAAAGATAATTTAAAGATGGTGTTATTAAGGAATAAAGTCTAATGACACAACAATTAAACTTTATTTCATATAGATTTAAGGGTTTGAAAGCCTAAATATGGTGTAATTTTGCTTCATGTCTTAAAGGAAAAAAGTCTAAGGATGATTCAATTTAACTTTGTGTCTTACAGACTGAAAGGTTTAAAACCCTAAAGATGTTGCTATCATGCTTCATGTCTTTAAAGCAAAAAGTTTAGGGATTATACAATTATACTTTGTGTTCTATAAGCTGAAAGGTTTTGAAAGCCAAAGACTGTGATATTTTACTTCGTATTTTGGGCAAAAGGTTTAAGGATGCTGCAAGTAAGCTTCGTGTCCCAAATACTAAAGGAATTTAGATTCATTCACCTGAATACGTTATCCTGGAAAACCTTACGTACACATCCAACAAATGATTTAAATAGGGTGGTTAAGTACGGATGGCAAATCATACAGACTCACATCCAAGCCAAGAGCAAATAAAGAGAAATTCACTTATTGTTTGTTCGTTCAGTGTTATTTGTTTGTTTGATTGAACTATTTCGAAGATAACTGATCAAAATAAGATGGAAACTGTGCATAATCACATCCAACCTAAAAGTTAAACAATGTGATTAGATGGTGATGGAAAATCATATGGATTCACATCCAACCTAAGAGTCAATTAAAAGAAATTTGTTCATTACTTGTTGAGTGTTGTTTGTTTTAAAATTTTGATTATAAGTTTTTGTGATTTCTTATTGAAATGTTGTATTATTATTATTACTATTATTATTATTATTATTATTATTATTATTGTTGTTGTTTTGGAAGGTTTTATTTGTTCTTTTGAAGGTTTTTTTAAGTTTTCCAACTCTTGGGCATTCGTTGAGCATACTAGTTGTATTAGGTATATGACACATATTTTGGTTCTTTATAAAATTGGTGTCCCTAGCTTGTTTGATTGTCATCATATAATTCTCTTTTCAATTAATTTTCTTTCCTTGACCATCAAAATGATTTGGAGAAAAAAGAGAGCTTGAAAAGGGAGAAAAAAATGATGAAACTAAATAGACAAGTTCTAAAAAATATGGAGAACTTTTATAAGTTAGTCTTCATGTGATAGATCAAGAGTGTATGCCCAAAATGAGATCAGGTCAAAGCACCTTGAAAAATATTTCCATTAAGAAAATTCTATAAAATCAACCAACAGAAACAGAGAACCAAAATTATATTTTGTTCTGGGGATAAAAAAAACTCTCATAGGAACTTCTCCCATTAGTTAATTATAGCATGGGATATACCCAAAAATACTCTCAATTAAAGGAGTCTAGACTAATTTTTTGTGATAATTGGTGAATAAGAATATCAAGGATTTTTTCATCTCAAATATGATTATCCCAATTCTTTCGAAGCGAAATTGGGCCGTAAGGTAAAGGGTGAATCATCGTATCCCATATGAGCGGAGGCTTATCAATAATTGGGCCTATAAAATGACATCAACAATGTCTTAAGGAAATAAGATAGACTTAAAGGGAGTATATCGATAAAAAAGCAAGGACTTTCTAAGAAAGTAGAGAGAGCTCGGTCATGATTCCATGGATCTGCCATTCCAAGCTTTTAGGACTCTAAGTTTATCTAATCATGGAGGTAGTCGACCGGACTCTACCAGAGATCCCTTGTCAGCAACCCATGTGTTGCATTGTCCAAGAAATATTAGTAGCCCTAAAATTAATAGAAAAATCTCTAATTCCATATGACTCTACTTGTATAGAATTTTTTAAAATGAGACTTATACCCACCAAGAAAATGGTTAAGAAGCCTCTAGAATGAATGAAAAAGATAGATTCGAAAACAAAGCTGAACCATCCCACAAAGAGCTTTCATCTTGTCTAAGTAGGGGAAACCTCTAACATCCTACTCATCTAAGACAACCACCTGATCATAGAAATTTAAGCTTAGCTAGTCGGATTGAAGAACCAAGTGTACTCCTTCTCGGGACATTCAAATAAGATGTAGTTATTTAGCAAGGTTCTTAATGTGGAACCCTATTCATGTGACTTGGGATAAGCTCATGCATGCAAAAAATTTTAAATTTGATGAGAATACCATGCAAGAAAAGTGAAGCAAAAGTTAAAGTGCTTATTTTAAAGTGGATTCAAATTTAATCCTAAATTTTAATCAAGATAAATATTTTATTCTATTTTTTTTTCTAGAAATGATTTTTGGTTTTAGCACTTTGTAAATTTAAAGCCTAAACAATCCCAATTCAAAAGAAAATGTGAAGCCTAAACAATCCCAATTCAAAAGAAAATGTGAATTTAGCACTTTGTGTAGGAAATTAAAACACCATATAAATAAATAAGAAAGCTCAGGTGCCCATGGGTTGACAACATATCCTAAAAATCCAAAAAGATTGGTCAAGCTTCGCATATACTTGCTTTATCCTAATGTGTATACAAAAATATGAACTTAAAACTAAAATATGAGTCAAAAGAATGTAGCTTCTGGTCCTCGCCACTTGGTGCTACATATCAAACGCCTTGAAAATCATGTTTATACCTTATTTTTAATATAGACTCAGACCTACAACCTCAAAAAAAATTACATATGAAAGTCAAAAAAAGAAATGACTTGCATTGAAATGGTTAGCACAAAATATTTATATGAAATAGATAAAAAACTATGTCTGACGGGGGGAGCTAAGCTGCACCTACAAAAAATGTGTTAGTTTATATCACGATAGCTCCTCCTTAATACCATAGCTTCTAATGGGATTGTTTTATTATGTACACCATAGATCTTGAAAATTTTCTTTCTAAAGGATAAAATATGGAATTTGAAGAATAGTATACTATTTTGAAGAGTAGAAATATTTCCCTAGAGTGGATCCAATCACTTGGATAATGAAAATATTCGTGATTTATGGACTTGTGGAGCTAGAACTTTCCCCTTACCTTACTGATGTAAGATAAGGTTTAATTTATTTTGGGTTATAGTATCTCTATTAGCGGGCTCTCTCTTAGTTAATTTCATCTCAAGAAATACTATTGAGAACACTCTTTATTAAGGTTATGTCTTACATCTTTCTTAAAGATCAATAAATATATGTGAGATGGCAGATGTTTGAAGACTTAGATGGAATAATAGGTTTTGAAAAAGTCTGAGTTCACTTGAACTAAGAAACTTGTGTTTATTGAGTTAATTTAAATTTAAAAGGTTACTTTGAATTAAAGTTCAATTTATGTTGGTTGTTAAATTTTAAAAAGGGTATTTAAAATTTTAAAACTTAATTTGATGAAAAAATTTAAGCTTTGTTAAATTGAACTATTAAAGTAATTGGATTAGTTTTAATGTCTTTAAAATTATTTTGAGAATTATCAAAGTTCATTTTTAAAAGTTTAAGGATTTTTTTTACTTATTGAAATTAATTATGATTTATTAAATTGATTAAGTTCAATTTTAAAGGTGATTGATAAAGTTATTTAAGATATGTTGAATTTAAGATTGGTTTGAAGCTCTTAAATTTTATCAAAACTTAGTAAAATTCATTTAAATTCAACAATATTTATTAAAGCTTTTTTTAGATTCATTATGTTTGTTAAAAATGATTAAAGTTTATTAAGGTCGAAGTTTAATTCAATTTGATTTATTAAAGTTTGTCTAAGTTCATTAAAATTTATTAAAGTTTGATAGTTTATTATGAAACTTTTTAGTTAAAGTTGATTAATGTTAAAAAAAAATTTATTTAACTTAGGTTGAATTTTAAAATTTCCTCATCTTTAGAGTTTGGGCTCAACAATTAAAAGTCAGAGTGATAATATAGAGCATAAATTTAAAATTTATCTTTGAGATAGAGATTTGAGCTAAATTGTTTGATTTAAATATATTTGGAGTAGACTTGGGTTTGATTTGAATTGACTTGGAATTAGTTTTAAATTGATTCAAATTGGATTGAATTGGGTTTGATTTGATGTTGATTGATTTAAATAGAAACTAAGATAGGGCAGATTCTAGATTAAAGGATAGAAAAGGTAAAGGATTTCTAGATTGAGGTAAATCCCTAACTAAAAATAACTCTAAATAGAATGTTATAGGTGAACTATCTAAAATTTTAGAAATAAAGCACTCAGTCAAGATGCTTATAACTTTCTTTCATTTTGGATACTTTAATATCTTAAAGTATTAAATATTAAAATAGTAGGTCTCTCTTGTTGTCATAACAATGACATAAGGTAGGCCAACCTATTATTTAATGGTTTTGGAGTATCTTCATCATTAACCATGAATTACTTCATTCTATGATAGTCTTATAGTTCAAGGACGTAAGCCATGTGTTTTATATGTCCCAATCCTTAATTTTATCTACGAAGTACCTATTAAACTAACTTAAGCTTCTAAACTTGACTAATCTAGGATGTGTGTGGATCTAGGTTTTCATCTACATCCACTAATCTAGGGGTTCATAGTTTGGAGCTATCCAAGCATGTGGTATAATAAATTTAGAGTTGGTTTCTTTTATGAAATTTTAGGGGTTCACAACTTAAAATATGATTTATTTAGTTCCAAGGTTTATCATTATGGTGAAAAATGAAAACTCTTTTAATGTTTTCAATTTTAGTTTTCCAAGGGTGTTAGTTGGTGTCAACAAATCATAATTATTCTAAGATTTGAATTCAATTTTTTATATTTGAGTGTTCTTTTTCCTCAATTCCTAGGATTTTAAGTATGTATAGTCTAATACTGTATATTCAAAATAATTAAACTTAAACCCTCTAATTTTATAATTTTCATATTTAAAGCTCACTCATATTCTCACTAAAAAATTTTATTTACTGTGAAAATTTTTTTTTTTGAAAAATTAAATTGTCATGTAAAAAGAATGTGAGTAATATGAGTTCAGTTACATATGAAACACTGAAATTTAGAATGGCCCATGACTCATACGCCCAGGCTGTGAAATCACATGTTTTTGGGGAGAAACAATATTCATTTAGGTAGACACTTAAGTTAAAGAGTATAAAAGTATTTCCTAGACTAAGCACATTAAGAGAGCCTCACAAAACTTATCAAATACATTAGCTATGCTAAAAAGGATTTTTAATGGTAAATTTGAAAAAAAAATTTAAAAGCTTTTAAGAAGTTACCTTTAAAAGGTATTTAAATTCTTTTATTTTTTGAAAACATTGTTATCTTAATTTTAAAAGATTTTTGAGCTTTGAACAAGATTAAAAATGTTCTTTAAAAATTTCCTTTAATTTTAAAAGATCCATAGACTTTGTTGAAAAAGGTTTTGAATTTTAAAAATGTTCTTTAATTTTAAAAAAGGAACTTTAAAAAGTTTGAACCTTAAACTTTTAAAAACAAAGTTTTATATTTTAAAATATTTTTAACGAGATTTAAATTTTAAAAACTCATTAAAAGATTTTATGGTGAATATGTCTTGAGTTTTTCTGCACTTAAAATATAAGAATTTTAGAGCTCAAATAATTGAAGCAGAAAAATATTCTTTTTCATTGGTTNATTTAGTTCCAAGGTTTATCAATCATGGTGAAAAATGAAAACTCTTTTAATGTTTTCAATTTTAGTTTTCCAGGGTGTTAGTTGGCGTCAAAAAATCATAATTATTCTAAGATTTGAATTCAATTTTTTATATTTGAGTGTTCTTTTTCCTCAATTCCTAGGATTTTAAGTATGTATAGTCTAATACTGTATATTCAAAATAATTAAACTTAAACCCTCTAATTTTATAATTTTCATATTTAAAGCTCACTCATATTCTCACTAAAAATATTTTATTTTCAGTGCAAATTTTTTTTTTTGAAAAATTAAATTGTCATGTAAAAAGAATGTGNCCCTCTCAAATCCACCATAGCAAGCCAATTTTGAGCTCAAATCCCTACCCGAAACCAGGACAAATCCCAATCACAACCTATNCGATCAAAATCCATTCAAATTGACCATCAAATCAACTTCAAAACAATTTTCATCCTTCATGAAAGTTGTTCACCATGATTTTCTTCACCAACCACAACAATTAATTTGGACTTAGCCCATGGATAGCCCAAGTTTGACCCAAACTTAGCCCAATATGCTTAAAATGGGTCAAAAAT
>JXCR01071179.1:54324-69377 GCA_002079205.1 Phalaenopsis hybrid cultivar | reverse complement strand
CGGCAAGACCAATGGCTTCCTTATTTTTAGCTTTGATTTTTCCACATTCCCTCACATGACGTAGAAGTTGAGAAGTAGTTCCTGTTTTAGATTTATGAAATTTTGTTCGACAGCAAATGCACTGCCAAAAAGTAGTTTGTACCCCTTTAATCGGAAAGATTGCCTCAACAAAATATTCCCACACTATCGACTTTCTCTTCCTACCCTTCTTGGTAAGGACTTCCACACTACTATTATCAATGACAACTTGAGGTACCACTTCTGGCTCAGTACTTGTTAAATTATAAATGGCAATATCGTTGCTATTCTGAGCTTCTGGTAGCAACTGATTGTTGGATGAATCTGATTATGAGAGATTTAATCCGGACATATTTGCACTTGCACACTAACCGAAATCGAAGTTACAGAATTAGTATCAACAATTATGTTCTTCTTGTAAGAATTATGTTCTTCTTCAAGAATACCAAAATGACAATATGATAAACTCATGATGACACATTTCAAATATACATCAAATGGAAGCTCATCTTTAAAACAACAAAAAAGCTAGTAATTAAAACAGCACAAAAAAATTGTGGTTGGCACATAAAGACTCAAAACAGGTAGTCATTTCTCAATTTATGCACAACACCTCATTTCCCATGCATAATGAACTAATCAGCCCATGGAACTATGGACAAAACATAACTCTTAACTCGAGAGTAGGACTTGAAGCCACGAATTCTAACAACATGAATATTTTGAGAATAAATTTCCACAAACAAGCCCCTACTTTGCGCTCAAAAAAATTTAATGTTTGAAATGAGTATTATTTGCAACTCATTTAAAACAACAACAAAGCTAGTAATTAAAACAGTCCAAAAAAAGNGTAATTTGGTTCATAAGGGACATGAACACATTACCGATGTATGAAGAGAAGACTCCCTGATTACAATGGAGAGAGAAACTATTCCCCAGTGGAGTCGCCAGAATTTCTCGGCCATTAAAATTTGGAGAATGTCTGTCGCTGGAATGGATAACTTGATGCTCGGTTTTAAAAGATATTTAATTTAATTTGTATATATAATTTAGGAAAGTAATATTTTAATTTTTGAAAAATACAAGACCAAACCGATCTAATATCTGTAATAGTATAAATTATGGAGCACAACACTACAAGTAATATATCTTTCTTGAAGAATAGATACACTACTTTTTGGTGGTGCTCGATTAAATAAAGTAAATAATTTATGAAATCCATTTAATTGGTGGTGACCGACAAGTTCCCCTATCTAATATAAAGTATTAGATAGGGTTTGTATTACTTGGTTTCTAAAGCTCCCTGTGGAGTCAAGCCCCTATAGTCAATTACATATTAAATGACCAAAGTCAGTTAAGAAAACTCCCAAATTAGATCAGAAAATTTTNCAGGTAGGGATGTAAACGAACCGAACACGAACGGATAGTGCTCATGTTCGTGTTCAGTTCGTTTGAAATATAGTTTGTTTGAAATAGGCTCGTGTTCAAAATTGTTCGTGAAGAGTTTGTTCGTGTTCGGTTTGTTTTTGTTTGAATTGTTCAAATTCGTAATGTTTGAAATGTTCAAAATGTTTGAAATTCTCTCTCTCTCTCTTTAAATTTTCNAAATAAGAATTTAACTTTTAATTTATATATATTGGGATACTATGTAAGTATACGTATCATTATCAAGTAATAAAAGACTTTTTGATTAAGACCTGAATATTGAACCCACAGGTAGGGATGTAAACGAACCGAACACGAACGGATAGTGCTCATGTTCGTGTTCAGTTCGTTTGAAATATAATTTGTTTGAAATAGGCTTGTGTTCGAAATTGTTCGTGAAGAGTTTGTTCGTGTTCGGTTCGTTTTTGTTTGAATTGTTCAAATTCGTAATGTTTGAAATGTTCAAAATGTTCAAAATGTTTGAAATTCTCTCTCTCTCTCTCTCTAAATTTTAACTCATACCACTTAATTCTTATGTATTACAATTTTACATGTCTAACACCAAAATTTTATTTTTTAAATAGACTGTTTTCCCATATAGATCATGTATGTAACTTTTAAAAGAAAAAAGCAACAGAACAACAATAATGCTTAAAAACATGAATCCTATTTATTTCAACTCTCATTCAGCAACATAACACTTGCAAAAAAATATATATTATACNAGAACAACAATAATGCTTAAAAACATGAATCCTATTTATTTCAACTCTCATTCAGCAACATAACACTTGCAACAAAATATATATTATATAAAGAGCTGAAAAACAACAAGAAAATAAATATTGTTTAAACATCTAATGATTAAAGATGGTTTTACATTTCAATTAGTCTTCATAAATGCTCTAAAATTCACTCTAGAAATCTCAACATTCATTCATCTTTAATCCTTCAGCCTGCTCATTTCAGAAGAATGAGTTAAGTATGATCAGCCTCTTTTGTTTGCATAATCATCACCATCATCATAATCACCCTTGAAATCTTCATTATTTCTCCCACCCTAATTAAAATTGTATCTTCCCTCGCTACCAAAACCACCACCGCCACCTCCACTGCCAAAGTCATCACCACCTCCACCATAACCTCCACCACCACCATAACCGCCGTAACCGCCGCCGCCAAAACCAGCACGACGTTCAGTGGCAAAACTAACTCGAACGATGCGTCCATGGAGTTTCTAGCGAACAATCAGCAATACAATAGNGCATAATCATCACCATCATCATAATCACCCTTGAAATCTTCATTATTTCTCCCACCCTAATTAAAATTGTATATTCCCTCGCTACAAAAACCACCACATCCACCTCCACTGCCAAAGTCATCACCACCTCCACCATAACCTCCACCACCACCATAATCGCCGTAACCGCCGCCACCAAAACCAGCACGACGTTCAGTGGCAAAACAAACTCGAACGATGCGTCCATGGAGTTTCTAGCGAACAATCAACAATACAATAATCATTTTCAAAACGTGAACAGAGATGGCTTATAGTGTGGTTGTTGAAAAGAATAAATAGTATAGTTAGAATGAACTCTTTACTATATTTGCATATCAAACATCTAAACTTTACTTTTTTACATTTACACCATACAAATCTATCATATCACATCAAAAGCATCACCATTTTAATTTTTAATGCATGAGTAAGGTGAAATGTATGTAAAAAAAGAAGTTTAGATGTTTGATATGTAAATACATAGGAATGGAGTGATATGGATGTAAATCTTCCAAAAACAATCATCTAATAAAGAAATATGCAGTAACAAATTGAAGAACCTTTCCATATAGGGCTGTCATGGCAGCAAAGGCCTCTTCGCCAGATGTGAAGCTTATAAAACCAAAGCCTCTTGACCTGCCAGACTCCCGATCAGTGATAAGCCTTGCTGGAACAAATTTGATCGAATTTAGTTTAAAAAAATAACAAAAAATAACCATTTTGATCCCTAAAAACATCAAAAACAACAAATCAGGCCGTCAACAACTTCGCCGTAACCCAAAAGAGCATCTCTAAGGCTCTGATCATCTGTGATATAAGACAGACCTATATCCCGTAAACAGTTAGTAAAACATTCTTGAGGCATTTACATGCATACCACCATATTCCTATGTATTTAGGCATTGAACACCTAAACTTTGTTTTTTTACATTTTTACCAACCAACCATTTCATATCATATAAAAAAATACCACTGTTTTAACTTTTAAAAAGTGAAATACACATTATTCATATGAGGTGGTGGCATATATGTAAAAATTGAAGTTTTAGGTGTTGGATATGTAAATACATAAGAACTGAGTGCAATGTATGTAAATCATCCAAAATTATTACTTGAGATAGAATTGATGAACAAGTAGGAAGCCAAACCTCCAACAAAAAGATTCNTAGAAAAAAATTCTCTTACCAAATTCTTAGATTCTGATGTAAAAATTATTATTAGGGCTTCTTGATAGAGGAGACGAGTGCTAACATGGCTAAAAATAGAGATTAGGAGAGATTTTGAGTGCTTCAACTTAGTTTTCTTCCTATCTTGGGTTGAAACCTTTGGGCTAAGTCCCACCCTATATTCTTCAGAGTTTTGAGAGAGAGAATTTGTATTAGGAGGGAGGTGCTGCTCTTGTGTAGAGGACAAGTCATGATTGTAAGTTTTACTTTCTGTTATACTTTGCAATGAAAATTTGCATTCATTTCTTGTCTGTGATTTTCTCAACGATGCATGGCTAAACCTTTTTTTTGCCTCTATGAGCAGTGATTTTTATTGTGATTTTTAAGATGTTTTTCATATAGAAGTTTTCGTGCTTTCATGGACTATGTTGTTGGTTAACCTTCAAGTTTCATTTACTCCTAATTTGGCCAACTGGGATGCTAAAATATTTCATGAAGCTATGACCTCTAACTGTTGTGTAGTGGAAATGAAAGGTTTAACCACAAAATCCTCAAAGGACAGACATATTCCAGTAGAATTCTGCAATCTTTTCTAGGGATCGAATCATTTCTACGGAATGCCTTGGATATTGAGAAAGCCTCAACTTCATGGATTATAGTCTTCTTTTGAACTAGGCATATGCATAAGGAGAAATTATATCCTCAGTTGACAACTATCATGTTAGAAAGTGTTTAGAAACACCATGATCCACCACAATCCCTGAATCACAAAGGCATAAACCTCATAACTCTTGAAGAATTCATGAATTTATCTATTTTTTCTATTTCTACCATTTGTTATCTGATTTATTTTATTAATATTTTAGAATTCAAACCTATTTTGAAATTACACCAAGCTAGGTTTACAAGATTAGTAAACTAGAGATTTTTCTGCTTGAATAATTGTTAAACCTTTCATTATGGAATCGATATATAAACTTTTAGACCACATATTACTTGATACGTGCACTTGCATTATAGAAACAACTTACTTCATAGTAAGTTTTACCACGTCAAGTTCTTATGCTATTGTTGGGAAAGACATTAATAATTATTTCAACTTTAGGAAAACTTTAGTTCATAAGCTTAGTATCAAGATTTAAAACTTTTTTGTTTTTCTATTTCTTATTTTCTTTTGTTTTTTTCTATTTTGCATCTGTTTTGTTGTTGTATTATCTTATAGGTGCTAAAAAATTAAGAGCTAAAAAAATTTTTTTAAGCCAAAAAGCAAAAAATAAAAAATAAATATTTGCTGTAAAGTTGTTTTATTTTTATTTTCTTCATATTTTGTATACATTACATGTGTGTAGTTGTAATTATTTGTTGCATATTTTATTTAGTTATAANAACTAGCAACAACCGTTAAATTTCACATCATCGACGCCGAGACCTCTTTCAACGCTCTACTTGGTCGACCTTAGATTCATGAGAGCAATATGGTTCCATCGTCTCTACACCAATGCATCAAATACTGTAAAGAAAAATAAGAATATTGCATTAAAGGAGATCTACAGCCATTTTCAATACATGAGGTTGGTATTCATGAAGATGCTGTTTATTATACACCTCCAAAGAAAACTATCTTCTCCCGAGAAGTTATAACAAATAAAAATTCAGAAAAAGAATAAAAAGGCCATTCAACTACCTCCTTACAACATAATGATGAAGGTTCTTTGNATATATATATATATATATATATATATATATATATATTAAATATTTTAAAGTCACAATGTTCTCTCTTGCTCAGTAGAAGAAGTTTCATTCTTCTTCTTATTCATTATTTAATCATACATACCCAATGTTAACCAAGATTCATATCTAGTGAAGCTTTCTAATTGTGCATCCCAATTTGTAAAAAAGTAAAGTTGATTTAATTTACAGAAAAGTAAAATTCATCAACCAAGAAAACATACACATTCACACATTCATAGAGTCATACATGGAAGCACACATCCGTGTAATAATACTCATCACAAACCTTCTTTCTTTTTCTTTATTTTACGTGTACAGTTACAACATCTTTCATCATATGGAATTACAAACTGAACAGAGCTTAACCTACATGAACATAGACAATAAATGTTACATTTTATATAAGGTATATTCATAGGGCTCTATGCCTAATTCTAAGCATACACCCATACACTTACGTCCATGTACATGTATACATATATTCTTAAGCACACACATCAATACACATGCATATATGTGCACACGCACACACATTGCATACATCAATTTTACATTTTTTAACATGCATTTTATCCTAAATTTTACTTATTATTTTTATTATTTTATCATAAATTTACACTTTAGAAAGGCTTTTGTTGATGTTGTCAAGTTGAATATGAACATTTTGGAATTAGAAAAACAAACGAAAAAGCAGCCTAAAGCTGCATGAGCATGCTTGAAAGTAGTGTGACCTTGTAATTTAATCGAGAGTAGTGATTTGACCATGCCAAAATCTGGTCAGAGCACACTAGAATTATAGACCTATGGACCACACCAGGATTGAGCATTACCACGCTGCTTGATTTAGAAGCCCAGCATGATCACACCGCATTTCTGCGTGACCACGCTGACAAAGCAAGAAATCATTTAGAAAAAAATTCTCTTACCAAATTCTTAGATTCTGATGTAAAAATGATTATTATGGCTTCTTGATAGAGGGGACGAGTGCTAAGATGGATAAAAATAGAGATTAGGAGAGATTTTGAGTGCTTCAACTTAGTTTCCTTCCTTTCTTGGGTTGAACTTTTGGGCTACGTTCCACCCTATATTCTTGAGAGTTTTGAGAGAGAGAATTTGTATTAGGGGGGAAGTGCTGCTCTTGTGTAGAGGACAAGTCATTATTGTAGGTTTTACTTTTTGTTATACTTTGCAATGAAAACCTGCATTCATTTCTTGTCTGTGATTTTCTTGACGATGCGTGGCTAAACTTTTTTTGTGCCTCTGTGATGTAGAGGCAATGATTTTTATTGTGATTTTTAAGATGTTTTTCATATAGAAGTTTCAGTGCTTTCATTGCCTATGTTGTTGGTTAACCTCCAAGTTTCATTTACTCCTAATTTGGCCAACTGGGATGCTAAAATATTTCGTGAAGCTATGACCTCTAACTGTTGTGTAGTGGAAATGAAAGGTTTAACCACAAAATCCTCAAAGGACAGACATATTCCAGTAGAATTCTGCAATCTTTTCTAGGGATCGAATCATTTCTACGGAATGCCTTGGATATTGAGAAAGCCTCAACTTCATGGATTATAGTCTTCTTTTGAACTAGACATATGCATAAGGGGAAATTATATCCTCAGTTGACAACTATCATGTTAGAAAATGTTTAGAAACACCATAATCCACCACGATCCCTGAATCACAAAGGCATAAGCCACACAACTCTTGAAAAATTCATGAATTTATCTATTTTTTTCTATTTCTACCATTTGTTATCTAATTTATTTTATTAATATTTTAGAATTCAAACCCATTTTGAAATTACACCAAGCTAGGTTTACAAGATTAGTAAACTAGAGATTTTTCTGCTTGAATAATTGTTAAACCTTTTATTATGGAATCGATATATGAACTTTAGACCACATATTACTTGATATGTGCATTTGCATTATAGAACCAACTTACTTCGTAGTAAGTTTTACCACGTCAAGTTCTTATGTCATTGTTGGGAAAGACATTAATAATTATTCCAACTTTAGGAAAACTTTAGTTCATAAGCTTAGTATCAAGATTTAAAACTTAAGTCTCCCTCTCCCACGTCTTCCACTTATAGGGCCGGGTTAGTTCCTTGGACCGCAAAGCTTGCTTGATCCCGTCGCCACAGTAAAAATGGCGCGCGGCAGCTTCGCGCCTTCAGAAACCTACTATATCACTCTTCCATCTCCATCGGTGCTTTGTATTCTCATTGCCTTGGAGTTTTTTGGCGCTTATTTCTATCAANTATATATATATATATATATATATATATATATACTTAACTCTCCCTCTCCCACGTCCTCCACGTATAGGACCCTGGGTTTGTTACTTGGACCGCAAAGCTTGCTTGATCCCGTCGCCACAGTAAAAAATGGCGCGCGGCAGCTTCGCGCATACAGAAACCTACTAAATCACTCTTCCATCTCCATAGGTGCTTTGTATTCTCATTGCCTTGGCGTCCTTCGAAAGCCTCTCTAGCAACCTCAACTTCACTGTTCGGTTGCTACGGCGAGGTTTCTTCTTTCTCATAGCGCCAAGGAGAAGAAAGTGAACGAAGGTCGCGAAGGTGGTCGAGCCTCGGTTTGAAGATTTGGTTGTCGCAAAGGTCAAGGGATTCTCAGCGTCGCCTGCGTGGGTGCAATCTGTAATTTCTATTGCTGGTACTGTTTATTCATTTGCTCGTCTAGATAGAGCTGAGTTGTCTCTAATGAATTTTCTGGCGTTTCTCAGAAGATGGAAGGAAATACTAGCAATGGAGAAAAACATGGGGTGTCAGGAGGCAACAAGAAAAAATCTACTAAAAAGTGTATACCAAGGGACGATCTTGTAGTGGGGAAACTAGCAACTTCTGAGGGGAACCCAGTTTTGAAGCCTTCTGCAGACCGTAAAGGTGACTGTTTGCAGTCTGGAGCTACTAAATGTAAGATGAGTGGTAATGTAGTTTTACCCTCGGCTNGCAATCTGTAATTTCTATTGCTGGTACTGTTTATTCATTTGCTCGTCTAGGTAGAGCTGAGTCTGTCTCTAATGAATTTTCTGGCGTTTCTCAGAAGATGGAAGGAAATACTAGCAATGGAGAAAAACCTGGCGTGTCAGAAGGAAACAAGAAAAAATCTACTAAAAAGTGTATACCAAGGGAAGATCTTGTAGTGGGGAAACTAGCAACTTCTGAGGGGAACCCAGTTTTGAAGCCTTCTGCAGACCGTAAAGGTGACTGTTTGCAGTCTGGAGCTACTAAACGTAAGATGAGTGGTAATGTAGTTTTACCCTCGGCTAAAAGATCACTATTAAAAAATGAGAGAGTTAATCTCTCCAAAAGCTCCAGTAAAAATGAATCATCANGCAGTCTGGAGCTACTAAACGTAAGATGAGTGGTAATGTAGTTTTACCCTCGGCTAAAAGATCACTATTTAAAAATGAGAGAGTTAATCTCTCCAAAAGCTCCAGTAAAAATGAATCATCGCATTTAACTAGAGGACAAAAGAACAACAAGAATTTAAACTTTGTAAGGCCTGAATGNGAATATCTACTGCCTATCATCCTCAAACCAGTGGGTTAGCTGAAGTTTCTAATAGAGAGATTAAAAAAATACGTGAAAAGATTGTAAACCCAAGTAGAATAGATTGGTCCACTATACTGTATACCACATTTTGGGCTTACAAGTCTGCTTATAAAACACCTATTGGAATGACTCCTTTCAGACTAATTTTTGGAAAGACTTGTCACTTTTCAGTTGAATTGGAGCATAAAGCATATTGGTCAATTAATAAATTCAATTTATTTGAAAGATGCTGGTAAGAAGAGATTGTTACAATTAAATGAATTGGAAGAATTAAGAAATTAGTCTTATGATAACATTAGAATTTATAAGAAAAAAATTAAAGTTATGGCATGATTCAAAGATTAACCAGAAGAACTTTGAACTAGGATAAGAAGTTTTAGTTTACAACACTAAGCTGAAGTTATTTCCTGGGAAATTGAAGTCTCGTTGGTTAGGACCCTTTACTGTAGCTCAAGTTTATACTTACGGAGCTATTGAGATTGAAGATTAGAAAACTGGAAATAGATTTAAAGTAAATGTGCACAGATTAAAACCATACTATGAGGGGATAAGATCAAATTTTAAAGAGGTTTTAATGATCAGTCAACCTGAATGACACCTGAATAGGTCAGGCTGACGACGTTAAACTAAGAGCTTTATGGGAGGCAACCCATATTTATCTTTACTTTTATCATGATTATAGTAGTTTTTATTTGAAATTATCATTAGTATGTGGTAGTATTAAGCTCTACTACTCTTAATTACCCTAGAAATATCATAAAAATTGGATCCATGAAGAAAAATTGGAACGCATTTGGACCAGAGCGAAACTGTGCAAATTTTGCCTTGGACGCCGACAACGCCCTGGATGTCGCCGACGGCGCCCTCAACGCTGCCGATGGTGGGTTTTTTCTGAGAGTCCAGACAAAATTGATACAGAGGCTCACTGACGGTGCCCTCGACCCCGCCGACGGCGAGACCAGTGAATTGACAGTTACTTGGGTAAAAATGGCAGTTTTTGGCAGTTTTTGGGCTGGAATTATCTTTTAAAACTCAAAAATTCAATTTCTAGTTTATATTTTCCCTCCAAAAATGAAGTGAAACTCTAATAATTTCATTTCTATGGCTTCCAATTCCCCTGATAATCCCAGAATGCGAGTTTTCAATCGGCGAAAGTTTATTAGTGCGGAAGCGCAATGAATCTTCAACAAGTTGCTGATGAAGAAAAGTATAATCAAAGAACGAGGATTTGTAAATTGTATATTGAATAATCCCACGACAAATATTGAAAAAAAGATAGTGCGGCGAAGATGGGAAGTGCTGTGCTACACTACCGTCGCNTCGCAAAGGTCAAGGGATTCCCAGCGTGGCCTGCGTGGGTGCAATCTGTAATTTCTATTGCTGGTACTGTTTATTCATTTGCTCGTCTAGGTAGAGCTGAGTCTGTCTCTAAAGAATTTTCTGGCGTTTCTCAGAAGATGGAAGGAAATACTAGCAATGGAGGGAAACCTGGCGTGTCAGGAGGCAACAAGAAAAAATCCACTAAAAAGTGCATACCAAGGGAAGAGCTTGTAGTGGGGAAACTAGCAACTTCTGAGAGGAACCCAGTTTTGAAGCCTGCTGCAGACCGTAAAGGTGACTGCTTCCAGTCTGGAGCTATTAAACGTAAGATGAGTGGTAATGTAGTTTTACCCTCGGCTAAAAGATCACTATTTAAGAATGAGAGAGTTAATCTCTCCAAAAGCTCCGGTGAAAATGAATCATCGCATTTAACTGGAGGACAAAAGAACAACAAGAATTTTAACTTTGTAAGGCCTGAATCTGTACGAGCTGATAATTGCATCCCATCCACAACACCAGCATGTGATAACATGAACCAGTAAGGAGTAATAAAATTGTTCAATGGATCAGGTGATTTTTCAAAATCTTCATCCACTGGCACTGAAGACTCAACAAAGAACAGGATTGTGACTAATGAAATGAATTTTAAACACAATAATACCTCTTTAATTCCTTTGCCCCCAAAAAGGAGAGCTTTGAGGTTGCTGGAGGATGTTGATGGTGATAAACGTAGAAATCCAGTTCACCGTGTTACTACTGGCACTTTGAGAGAATGTTCAGGCTATGGAAGAAAATCTGATATGCGGCCAGAAACTTGTTGGAACTTCCCTCAGAATGGTGATAAAAATTTTGCTGGAAATGTAAGCTCTAGAGTTAATAGATCTCCCAACAATGTCACAGGTAGCATGGGGTCGATGGAGGGTTCCTATTCAGCTTCTAGGCCTCGTAATGATGATGTGAATGTGCTGAAACGTTCTGCAGACTTGCTTGCTAGCTTAAATTCTGTTAGGAGAAATAAGTGTAAATCCGCTTCTCCAAATGGTAGAGCAGCCAATAACGAACTGAAAACTTTAGTTGGCTCTGGCTATACTGACAATTTGGGGAGTCTCAAAGCTCTCAAGCAACATGGTAGAATGAAATCCATTGCTTTACCCAAATCCAACATTTCAGTACTTGTTCATAAAAACAGGTCCCATCTTAATTTTACGGCTGAGAAAGATGTTTTAGCAGGACAAAGTTCTGATATTACGAAGGAGGCTACTGCTGATTCTGCTGATGGCAAATTGACAGATACTACTTTGTCAATGAAACATCTTATTGCAGCTGCTAAAGCAAAGAAAAGGCTAGCACATTCTGATCAACGAAAAGGAAACTTGCTACGTACTGATTCTTCAAATGGTAGTAGTGAAGTTGAGATTGCTAGAGAGGCTTTCGAAAGAATGATAGAAACTTTATCACGAAGTCGAGATAGTATCAGACGAGCAACCCGTCAAGCAATAGACTGTGCTAAATATGGTATTGCAAATGAGGTTGTTGAACTTCTTATACACAAGTTGGAAGATGAATCAAGCCTTTCTCATAGGATTGACCTGTTCTTCCTTGTGGACTCTATCACTCAATGCTCGCAAAAGTTGAAAGAGGTATCGTATGCACCAGTTGTCCAGGCAGCTTTACCACGCATTTTGGGTGCTGCTGCTCCTTCTGGTTCTTCAGCCCAGAAGAATAGACGTCAGTGTTTGAAGGTATTTCTATTTTCAAAAAGTGTGTTTTTCCTGTATTATTAATAGTAGCTAAAGTTTGTTCTTTCTAAATTATTAAAATGTTGTGTGAAGGTTTTGACATTGTGGCGAGAAAGGAGAATTTCGCCAGAATATATCCTTCGTCACTACATGGACGAAATTGAGTTTCGTAACGATGGCTTGAATTCTGAGTTTTCCAGTAGAATTCCATCTTGTGCTGAACAATGTGCGGACGATCCCATAAGAGAAGTGGAAAGCTTACACGTAGATCAGTATGGAAGCAATGCAGCATTCCTGTTTTCTGGAATTCTTTCTACGAATGTTTTGGAAGATGATGAAGATTTTCCCAGCAGTCCATGCAATGATACTGCAGGATTTTGTCCACATAAATTAGGTGTTTATGAAGCCGTTCCTGGTTTTGAAGGTCNATATATATATATATATATATATATATATATGTATATAAACTTATGATAGTGGGTTTCTTTTAAGGGATCTAAAATTTTTATTTTAGAATTGTGAAGTCCAAATTAGAAAAATATTTTAGTAAAGTAGAGATATCTAAAGTATCAGAATATTTACTATTAAATTTAGGAATACCAATTTTCTATTTAATTCAGACATAATTGAAATTTTTTCAAACTTTGAATTTTTAGAAAAATATTAATTATTAATTCTATATTGAAAATAATTTTCACTAATACTTTCTGACATTAAGCATATGATTGATCTTAAGTTTCCTTCCAAAGAAAAATTCAAGTGAAATCAATTTTTAATTAGGTCATATTCCTCAAGCTTCTTCTTTCTTTTTCTTACTTTACTTTTTCTTTTTTTTTCTCTTTTCTTTTTTTTTTCTTTCAATATTTTTTTAATCCCTACTATTTTAGGTGAGGATTACGATATCTGGACAGACATTTAATGATTTTGAATTTCACTATCTTTTTTCTAAAGTTAAAAACTTATTTTTTATCTTTAACTTAAGATATCATATTAGTTTTTGAAAAAGAATTTTCATAGAATCAAAATTCTTTAAAAAGTATTATTTTTAAAATTCTTAAATTTTTGAAAACTCAGTTATTTCTAGTATAAATAGTAAAATCATTTCCCTAATTTTTTTACTAAATATCTTAACTTTAGTTTTATAAAGTTAAATTTTCAAAAGTTTTTCTCCCTTTCCCAAACTTAAATTTTTAACAGGATAAAGCATTCAGTCCCAAAATGTGGGTATGAAGAAAATAATAAATACAAATTATAAAGCTTGCCTTCTATACATGGTTTTAACATAAAAATATACATGTACAAATTGAAAGGCAAGTGTACAACAATAAGTAAAGTTCATTAAACATGATATATCAAAAAGATTTGCTAAGTAACAAATCATAACAAATCCACGGAATACAACTACTACCACAAACACATTAGTAAACTACATCCAACAAAAATAAAGATAAACCTACTCTGCATTCTCATCATTATCATCATCATCATCGTCCTCATCATCATCCTCATCCATATGGGTTTGGGTTCATAATTTAGAAATAGAGGTCTAGATGGAAACTTAACTTCCTGATTTCCTCGAAGAAAACTCACCAGAGAGGTATTGAAACATGTATCATAATCATGTTTGAGTTTCAAATATCTCTGAACGTAATCAAACTTTTGATCAGTATCAGTCACTTTATTTTGTAGAGATGCAATATCATGCACCAGTGTCTGATAATCACTATGAAGTTCATCCAGAGTGGCTGAAGGGTGAGCAAAAGTATCTGAGGTAGATGGACTTAAAGTAGAGGTAGAAGGAATGTCGAAACTTCCACCCCTTGACGTCAATCCAACATGTAACTTGTATACAAGCACATTGGTCTTGCTAATGGGTTTAAGAGGCTATAATAGCTCTTCTTATCTCTCTTATCCTACTCTTAATTGCTTACATAAAGTAAAAATCATGGCAGAGTATCCTAAACCTTCAGTGGTTCCACCTTTAGAGAAAATGAGAATATTCTGATAAGTTAGAGAGCCAATATTTATAGATTTCTTTATTTGAATGCAAAATTTCAAGGTTGCTCTCTCCTTAGTAACCTCATGTCGATGCTATTTTTGGTTGGAGGAGTTGCCTGTAAGAAGCTGTCGGTCACCAGAATCGAAATCTCATTGCTTGCTTCGGAAGGATGTGTTAATTTACGTATATATTTAGTTTAGAAAAATATGAAATCAAAANCTGATTCTGCTGATGGCAAATTGACAGATACTACTATGTCAATGAAACATCTTATTGCAGCTGCTAAAGCAAGGAAAAGGCTAGCACATTCTCATCAAAGAAAAGGAAACTTGCTACGTACTGTTTCTTCAAATGGTAGTAGTGAAGTTGAGATTGCTAGAGAGGCTTTCGAAGGAATGATAGAAACTTTATCACGAAGTCGAGATAGTATCAGACGAGCAACCCGTCAAGCTATAGACTGCTAAATATGGTATTGCAAATGAGGTTGTTGAACTTCTTATACACAAATTGGAAAATGCGCCAAGCCTTTCTCATAGGATTGACCTGTTCTTCCTTGTGGACTCTATCACTCAATGCTCGCAAAAGTTGAAAGAGGCATCGTATGCACCTGTTGTCCAGGCAGCTTTACCACGCATTTTGGGTGCTGCTGCTCCTTCTAGTTCTTCTGCCCAGGAGAATAGACGTCAGTGTTTGAAGGTATTTCTACTTTCAAAAAGTGGGTTTTTCCTGTATTATTAATAGTAGCTAAAGTTTGTTCTTTCTAAATTATTAAAATGTTGTGTAAAGGTTTTGA
>JXCR01071179.1:4683-54081 GCA_002079205.1 Phalaenopsis hybrid cultivar | reverse complement strand
TATTGACATTTTTCTATCAATTGAAATTCTGATATCTACAGAGAATTTTTAACTTCAATATATATATATATATATATAAACATATGATAGTGGGTTTCTTTTAAGTGATCTAATTTTTTTATTTTAGAATTGTAAAGTCCAAATTAGAAAAATATTTTAGTAAAGTAGATGATATCTAAAGCATCAGAACATTTACTATTAAATTTAAGAATACCAATTTTCTATTTAATTCTGACATAATTGAAATTTTTTCAAACTTTGAATTTTTAGAAAAATTTTAATTACTAATTCAATATTGAAAATAATTTTCACTAATACTTTCTGACATTAAGCATATGATCGATCTTAAGTTTCCTTCCGTAGAAAAATTCAAGTGAAATCAATTTTTAATTAGGTCTCATTCCTCAAGCTTCTTCTTCATTTTTCATACTTTACTTTTTCTTTTTTTTTCTCTTTTCTTTTTTTTTTCTTTCAAGATTTTTTTAATCTCTACTATTTATGGTGAGAATTACGAAATCTGGACAAATATTTAATGATTTTGAATTTCACTATCTTTTTTCTAAAGGTAAAAACTTATTTTTTATCTTTAACTTAAGATCTCGTATTAGTTTTTGAAAAAGAATTTTCATAGAATCCAAATTCTTTAAAAAGTATTACCTTTAAAATTCTTAAATTTTTAAAAACTCAATTATTTCTACTATAAATAGTAAAATCATTTCCCTAATTTTTTTACTAAATATATTAACTTTAGTTTTATCTTTTTTACTAACTTTTCTATTCTGTTGTTCTATATCATGCCTAAAAATGGACCTAGAGGAGGAAAAATTTTGGAACATTTTGTTGTAGAGCCCAAAGGAGGAAAAATTAGGGGATGTCATGGATCTAGAGGAGAATATCGGTGACTTCCCAAGCTATCCTAATGTTTGGCTTCAATATNTCTAAATTTTTATTTTAGAATTGTAAAGTCCAAATTAGAAAAATATTTTAGTAAAGTAGATGATATCTAAAGTATCAGAACATTTACTATTAAATTTAAGAATACTAATTTTCTATTTAATTCAGTCATAATTGAAATTTTTTCAAACTTTGAATTTTTAGAAAAAATTTAATTATTAATTCAATATTGAAAATAATTTTCACTAATACTTTCTGACATTAAGCATATGATCGATCTTAAGTTTCCTTCCGTAGAAAAATTCAAGTGAAATCAATTTTTAATTAGGTCTCATTCCTCAAGCTTCTTCTTCATTTTTCATACTTTACTTTTTCTTTTTTTTTCTCTTTTCTTTTTTTTCTTTCAAGGTTTTTTTAATCTCTACTATTTTAGGTGAGAATTACGAAACCTGGACAGATATTTAATGATTTTGAATTTCACTATCTTTTTTCTGAAGGTAAAAACATATTTTTTATCTTTAACTTAACATCTCGTATTAGTTTTTGAAAAAGAATTTTCATAGAATCCAAATTCTTTTAAATGTATTACCTTCAAAATTCTTAAATTTTTAAAAACTCAATTATTTCTACTATAAATAGTAAAATAATTTCCCTAATTTTTTTACTAAATATATTAACTTTAGTTTTATCTTTTTTACTAACTTTTCTACTATGTTGTTCTATATCATGCCTAAAAATTAAAAGTTTTAGAATCCTAAAGATAACGCCACGTACCATAGGTTATTTTAAAATAATGTCATTGACGACAAATAAAGTTAAATTTTCAAAAGTTTTTCTCCCTCTCCCAAACATAAATTTTTAACAGGATAAAACATTTAGTCTGAAAATGTGGGTAGGAAGAAAATAATAAATACAAATTATAAAGCTTGCCTTCTATACATGGTTTTAACATGAAAATATGCTTTTACAAATTGAAACGCAAGTGTACAGCAATAAGTAAAGTTCATTAAACATGAAATATCAAAAATATTTGCTAAGTAAAGGACTACTCTAAACACAATCATAAATTTAAAAACAGACAGTAGTTCAGTAAAAACAAATAGTAAACAATCCATCAACACAAATAACAAATCATAACAAATCCACAAAATGCAACCACTACCGCAAACACATTAGTAAACTACATCCAACAAAAATAAAGATATAACCACTTCTCATTCTCATCGTTTTCATCATCATCATCCTCATCATCATCCGCATCCATATGGGTTTGGGTTCTTAATTTAAAAATAGAGGACTAGATGGAAACTTAACTTCCTGATTTCCTCGAAGAAAACTCATTAGAGAGGTATTGAAATTTGCTTCATAATCATGTTTGAGTTTCAAATATCTTTGAACATAATCAAACTTATGATCAATAACAGACACTTTACTTTGTAGAGATGCAATATCATGCACCAGTTTCTGATAATCACTATGAAGTTCATCCAGAGTGGCTGAAGGGTGAGCAAAAGTACCTGAGGTAGATGGACTTAAAGTAGAGGTAGAAAGAATAACTAAACTTCCAACCCTTAACGTCAATCCAACATGTAGCTTGTATACAAGCACATTGGTCCTGCTAATGGGTTTAAGAGGCTATAATAGCTCTTCTTATCTCTCATATCCTACTCTTATTTGCTTACATAAAGTAAAAATCATGGCAGAGTATCCTAAACATTCAGTGGTTCCACCTTTAGAGAAAATGAGAATATTCTTATAAGTTAGAGAACCAATATTTAAAGATTTCTTTATTTGAATGCAAATTTTCAAGGTTGCTCTCTCCTTAGTAACCTCATTTCGATGCTATTTTTGGTTGGAGAAGTTGCTCGTAAGAAGCTGTCGGTCACCGAAATTGAAATCTCACCGCCTGCTTCGGAAGGACATTTTAATTTACGTATATATTTAGTTTAGAAAAATATGAAATCAAACTGACCCCATTTTTTTGATAGTTTAAATGAAAGAGCATTGTACCTCAAATCCTGTATCTATCCGAAGGATAAACACAAAACTTGAGGTTGAGGCTCGATCAAAAAAATTAAGGAATATATGACATCCGTTTGGTCTGCGAAACCTCTGTATTTGCCGACAAGTTCCCCTATTTAATATAAAGAATTAAATAGGTTTTATATTAAGCTGGGTTCAGACATGCTTCCTATAAGACCTTATAGTTAATTACATCTTAAATGACCAAAGTCACCTAAGAAGTCTCTCGATAAAAATCAGAAAATATTATCTTCAAGGAGTTTTAAAGGGAAGGACTTTTCAACAAGATCAGAGAAAGTGGTGTAAAAGGGGATCAGTTCAATTTTGGAACATTTTGTTGTAGAGCCCAAAGGAGGAAGAATTAGGGGATGTCATGGATCTAGAGGAGAATCTCGGTGACTTCCCAAGCTATCCTAATGTTTGGCTTCAATGTTGAGGAGAAATATTTAGGTGTTTCATCCTGTCAATTTTATTAGTTGGGGCTTACATTCGTATGTAACGGTCACACAAATAGCTTGGAAGATGTGAGGGTTTAGATCTTAACAAACGACAATCTCGGAATCCTAAGACGAGTTAGGGCTTATATTGTATAGTAGGGCTATACAAAATCTTAAACATAAGGTGAGGATTTATGTTACATAAGCAAGAAACCTCGAAGTCCTATGGATTTGTTGTTTAAGTCTAAGGAAGGAAGATTGGTTTAGCTGGGGAAGACAGGTTTTGCTGTTGAAGATGGTTGTGCTACCCACCATGCTAGTTCCAAGCTCCTCGCCGTGACAAGTTTAAGTTTTCTAGTGTGTCAGGTTGTAATGTTAAATCAGGTGGCCCTATGGTTGAAGTTCTTTAAATGTTATGAGGGCTTATTAAAGTTGATTAGAGCAACACCGATTAGGATCATACGGTTCCCTCGTTCCGACACCATTATTTTTCATTGGACTTACTTAGTCCAAATAAACTTACTAAACTCAACTTAATGAGTTCCATAATTTCATTTAGATCGTGGGAAGCCTCGTTAGCAACCATAGGTTACCTCCTCCGAGGGATTCCCGATCATCCGATAGAGACATCTTAATTTAGTTGAAGTTGTAGTTTTGTATGATATTTGTGATTAAATTTTGAGTTTTCTTATATTTTGAATGGTGTGGGGGTGAATTTTATCTTGGTTGATTTTAATTTTGGTTTTGGTTTTGGTTTTGTGGCTATCCTAATAGTTTTAGTTTTCAATACAAATTTGTATAAGCACAAACGTATAACATAAAAGTACAAGAAAGACAACGCTAAAAACTGTAAAAGAGTACCTTGAGAGTCTTCTTGTTCCACCACCTGAAACATAAAATGCATGTCAGGGAAATTTATATAGAGGCAAAAAGTAAGGTTTTGGTAGTTTTCCTAACCCTATGTCAATTAAGGATAATTTTGTTAAGCAAAACATATTAAGATTAATAGATCTTCAAGATATCCAACATATCTAGAGAAAGGAGCAGGTCCGTGCTACTCTCTCGCTACCTGGTAAAAAATCCCGAGTTCTTTTAAACTTATTATGTTGCTTAATAATTCATCCTGTAAATACCCTTATATTATCCCTAAGAATAGGTATTATCACTTGTGATTCAATTTAAGAATTATGTGGGTGAAGACCCTTAAAGAGGCAAGTTAGCGTTGTTGAAACACTTGGCCAAATTTTGATCTTTAATTGGGCTCGTAGTGTTTGAAATATGTTTTAATTTTCAATGATATTTACATTTCTAATCCTCATTTAAATGAAACTTGATTTAGCCTAAGTCACTACTAAGCCCATAAGACCTAGGTGAGTGTCTTAATTAGTTTTGAAAAGATTAGGCTTTGGGTGATCGTGATTCATGATTTGAATTTTATTTTATTTGAACATCAAAATAGNCTTCAATATTGAGGAGAAATATTTAGGTGTTTCATCCTGTCAATTTTATTAGTTGGGGCTTACATTCGTGTGTAACGATCACACAAATAGCTTGGAAGATGTGAGGGTTTAGGTCGTGACAAATGACAATCTCGGAATCCTAAGACGAGTTAGGGCTTATATTGTATAGCAGGGCTATACAAAATCTTAAACATAAGGTGAGGATTTATGTTACATAAGCAAGCAACCTCGAAGTCCTATGGATTTGTTGTTTAAGACTAAAGAAGGAAGATTGGTTTAGCTGAGGAAGACAGGTTTTGCTGTTGAAGATGGTTGTGTTGCCCACCATGCTGGTTCCAAGCTCCTCGCCGTGACAAGTTTAAGTTTTCTAGTGTGTCAGGTTGTAAAGTTAAATCAGGTGGCCCTATGGTTGAAGTTCTTTAAATGTTATGAGGGCTTATTAAAGTTGACTAGAGTGACACCGATTAGGATCATACGGTTCCCTCGTTCCGGCACCACTATTTTCTTTTGGATTTACTTAGTCCAAATGAACTTACTAAAATCAACTTAATAAGTTTCATAATTTCATTTAGATCGTGGGAAGCCTTATTAGCAACCAAGGTTACCTCCTCCGAGGGATTCCCGATCATCTGATAGAGACATCTTAATTTAGTTGCAATTTACCCCAACTTAATGAGTTCCATAATTTCATTTAAACCGTGGGAAGCCTCGTTAGCAACCGTAAGTTACCTCCTCCAAGGGATTCCCGATCATCCGATAGAGACATCTTAATTTAGTTGAAGTTGTAGTTTTGTATGATATTTGTGATTAAATTTTGAGTTTTCCTATATTTTGAATGGTGTGGGGGTGAATTTTATCTTTGTTGATTTTGGTTTTGGTTTTGGTTTTGTGGCTATCCTAATAGTTTTAGTTTTCAATGCAAATTTGTATAAACACAAAAGTATAACATAAAAGTACAAGAGACAACGCTAAAAACTGTAAAAGAGTACCTTGAGAGTTTTCTCGTTCCACTACCTGAAACTTAAAATGCATGTCAGAGAAATTTATATAGAGGCAAAAAGTAAGGTTTTGGTAGTTTTCCTAACCCTATGTCAATTACGGATAATTTTGTTAAGCAAAACATATTAAGATTAATAGATCTTCAAGATATCGAACATATCTAGAGAAAGGAGCAGGTCCGTGCTACTCTCTCGCTACCTGGTGAAAAATCTTGTGTTCTTTTTAAACTTATTATGTTGCTTAATAAGTCATCCTGTAAATACCCTTAATGCTCAGTGAACAATGATGTCTCNACCCATTTTCCTTCTTGAATTAAGCCTAAATGTTAATTAAGGCTAAATTTCCAAAATTACACACTTGCCCCTGAGGCTCTAACACTTCATAATTTGTCAAATTCAATTCAAATGACTTTGAAATTTTTATCCGACCTCATTCATGGGTCAATTAAGACATCAGAGGAGATAATGTGATTTTTCAAAATTTAATTTATTTATATAATTATCTTCATGCAAAAAAAAAGGATTTTCCAAGGAAAAATTCCTAACTTAACCAAGGTGACACCTAATCCCTTGAAATTTTTACTGGAGGTAGCTCTAGACTAGAGAAGTTTTTGGACCAAATTTCTTGATTTTTTTTTAATTTTATTTGAATTGTGAGAATTATTTTTGGTTCTGAGGTATTTATTAAATATAAAATATTTTAAATGGGAAAAATTAAGTTTTATATTTTTGAAAAGTCTCCCTAAGGTTAAAGAACTTAGAGGAGAAGATTATATATTTTGTGAATTTAATTTGATTTATTGGAATTATTTTAGTGAAAACGAATTTTTAGCCTTTAAAAATCATTTTTATTCTTTAAAATTCAATATCTTTATTTAGAAAACCAGGAAAAATATTCTAATTGTTCTTAAGTGATTAGAAAGCAATTTAGAACATTTCCATGAGTTTTATCATTTTTTGTGAATTTTTTGGATTTTTATATATTTAAATATTAAAAATAGGCTAAAAATAATTTTTTTTTAAATATCATTTTATTATTAGAAAATGCCCCTGATAACAAAAAACTCAAAAAATAAGTTTTGATAAATTTTTGAGTTATATTTTGATTTTTAAAAATCATTTAAATGCTAGAAATGATGTTTATCTTTAAAAATCAACTTAAGTTATCAAATGTACTCAAAATATTTTGAAATTTTTATGGTGAGTTCTCTGGATCATAAATAACAATGGCGATCAAAAATCAATTCATTTAAATGTTTATATCTTTAAAAATTAATTATCTTAGTGATTTAGTGTTTATGAAAAATAAGTACATTTTAAATGACTTGACTCATAATTATTTCCAAAAGCTTCTCTGGTCATGGTGGACCTTCCAAAATTTTCTTGGAATTTTCTAAGCAACATGCTAATTTCCATGATTATTTTAGGCGAATAATTCTCATAAACTTAAAAAATGTGATCCTCTCTCTAGGGACCTCCTCTGACTTTGGAAAAATCAGAGAATGTTCTTCTTGACAGCGGCTGCAACATGCCAAAAATTCAAGCTATGATGATGAGTCTATATGCATGGAGAATCAAAAAATTCAAATCAGTATTTGCATCACATGGGCTTAAAATTTATCCACATTATTCTCCTCTGTTCACTGAGCAAGAGGGTATTTTTATTTTATTTTTATGATTTTTCTACACAAAGTTATGTATTTTTTAAGTTAAGAGAGTTTAAATAAATAGAAAAAGTCTTATTTTCCTACTTATCCACGCGGCGGCTCGTCAACCTACGACGGCTCCAAAACACCATGCGGCGCGCTCCCATTTGACGCTGTCGTCCACGCCAGTAGCCACACGTCCCGTTGTTCGTGTAAGTAAGCACTGTCCGGCTTCATCTTGGTCGTCCATTCGATACACGCTTGATCAAACGGCTCCCTATCATCTTCCTCGATTAGAATGATCCTGTAATCGTCCACACTAAAACCCTAAGATCTCAGCCTATACTCCACCAAATCACTCCAGGTTTGATCCTATGGACTCGTCTAAGTGAGACGAACACATCCATATGGTAATCATGCAATTAATCTAAGCCTAACCAATTGTAGAATCAAAATAGGCTCGGGAGGGGGAGAAGTATTATACCTTTGCTCTGAGAAGTGAAGCTTCAATCAGAGGGTCTTGGCACGTTCTTTGGGGTCCAAGGAGGCTAAGGATTAATCCTCTTCTCTTGGTGTAAGGCATAGGTATGAATTCGATCACGGCCGAATTTGGGTGTTGGTCTAGAGCTATGGTAAAGGCTCTATGGAAGGGGGATTTTATGGGGCTTTGGCTTCTTTCATGGTTGTGAAGGTATGGGTAGAGTTAATTTAAGTTTAGTAGAGTGTGGAGGTATAATGAGCTCTGTCCTGATTTTCGACAAGATTTCAAGCTCAAAATTGAACTCCGACAGTGGAAATTGACGAGGGAAAACAGTTGGAATGCACTGAGGGAATCTTAAGGAAGCTCTGTGGTCAATTTAGAGAGGTCTCTCTAAGAAAATTTTAGCACCACTTGTCATGGTTGTGGGAGGTGCTTTTTATAAAAATGGCTAAGGGGTGGCTGTCATGGCCAATTAAAGGGTGTAATGTGGTGCTTATGTGGAGGGCAGAGGAGCTCTACAATTCAATATGGCTGAGCTGGCCTCTAGGTTTGATTTGGGTGAAGCTCCATGGGGGTGGCTCTTGGTTTGGCCATTTTCCATCCACTAGGCTGGTCGGCCATCCAGAGGGAGGTGGCTAGGTGCTCGGGGCATCCAGAGGAATCCGTCACAACAATTAAATGTGTTTTGATTTGGCAAGGATATCTTAAGCATGTGTATTTTTGGGAGTAAGATTCCTTAATTTGGGGGACCCTTGGTCCATGTCTTAGTTTAGGTGGTTAGATGGGTTTTGGCTCAGTCTTTGGGGTCAACTAATGGCTGAGGTAGAGTTAATTTAGCGGCTTTAGGGTGATTAGGTCACATTTAGTGCATGGGTCCAAGTGGGTGCAAATGTCCAAGTCTTGGGTTTGGTCTAGGCTATCCATGTCAATTGGCCCAACTAAATGTTGAATTTGGTGTAGATGATCATAATGAACAGCTTTGGTGAAGGATGGAAGTGGATTTGAGTTCAATTGAAGGGTCAAATTGAGGGAATTTAGAATTTTAATCAATTTGGTTATGTTGGGCTAGGCTTGGGTCTAGCTTGGGCTAGCATTGAGAGAATTCCAAATTGATTGTTGTAAATGATCAATAGGGACCCCATGAAGAGTTTTCAATATGAATTAGATGCCAATTTGGAGGTTAAGACAATCACTTGGGTAAAATTTAGGGACTTTTGGATTTAGGCCAAAATAAAATGGATTTGAGGCTTCAACAAGGCCAATTTATGGTTGATTTTGATTTGTAGGAATGTTAAAAATATTTTTCAACATTAATTGGTGCCAATTGACTACGCTATGGGTTCAATTTGGTGAGATTAGGTAATGTGACCAAAATTGGGGGTTTGAGTTATACCAAAAATTGGGCTCAAATCATGGGCCAATTAAGCTTGGATTTGGTCTCATTTGGCCATTTAAAAAGTAAATTTGAGTTTAGGATTGAAATTGGGGTCAATTGAGATCCAATTGATCGACATTTGAGTTGAATTTGGTGAAATTTGGGCCTTTAAAGAGCAATTTGTGGGTTTTGATCAAAGATGANCTTGATTTAGCCTAAGTCACTACTAAGCTCTTAAGACCTAGGTGAGTGTCTTAATTAGTTTTGAAAAGATTAGGCTTTAGGTGATCGTGATTCATGATTTGAATTTTATTTTATTTGAACATCAAAATATGAGTATTAAATTGATTAATTATTGACTTTAAAAGTTATACCTCTAAGTCTTTGGTTCATTTTATTTTAATAAACTTCCAAATCATAATAATTTAGAAATTTATGAACTTATCTTTTTAGTTAAGAAAGTGAGGTTGATTTCAACCAATTAATCCCTTGTATTTCAAACATCAAATAAATTGACTAAGATCAGGGTTACCCCATTTTCCTTCTTGAATTAAGCCTGAATGTTAATTAAGGCTAAATTTCCAAAATTACACACTTGCCCCTATGGCTCTAACACTTCATAATTTGTCAAATTCAATTCAAATGACTTTGAAAGTTTTATCCGTTCTCATTCATGGGTCAATTAAGACATCAGAGGAGATAATGTTATTTTTCAAAATTTAATTTATTTATATAATTATCTTCATGCAAAAAAATGGATTTTCCAAGGAAAAATTCCTAACTTAACCAAGGTGACACTTAATCCCTTGAAATTTTTACTTGAGGTAGCCCTAGACTAGAGAAGTTTTTGGACCAAATTTTATGATTTTTTTTAATTTTATTTGAATTGTGAGAATTATTTTTGGTTATGGGGTATTTATTAAATATAAAATATTTTAAATGGGAAAAATTAAGTTTTATATTTTTGAAAAGTCTCCCTAAGGTTAAAGAACTTAGAGGAGAAGATTATATATTTTGTGAATTTAATTTGATTTATTGGAATTATTTTAGTGAAAACTAATTTTTAGCCTTTAAAAATCATTTTTATGCTTTAAAATTCAATATCTTTATTTAGAAAACCAAGAAAAATATTCTAATTGTTCTTAAATGATTAGAAAGTAATTTAGAACATTTACATGAGTTTTATTATTTTTGTGATTTTTTTGGATTTTTATATATTTAAATATTTAAAATAGGCTAAAAATAAATTTTTTTAAAATATCATTTTATTATTAGAAAATGCCCCTGATAACAAAGAACTCAAAAAATAAGTTTTGATAAATTTTTGAGTTATATTTTGATTTTTAAAAATCATTTAAATGCCAAAAATGATGTTTATCTTTAAAAATCAATTCAAATTATCAAATGTATTCAAAATATTTTGAAATTTTTATGGTGAGTTCTCTGGATCATAAATAACAATGGATATAAAAAATCAATTCATTTAAATGTTTATATCTTTAAAAATTAATTATCTTAGTGATTTAGTGTTTATGAAAAATAAGTACATTTTAAATGACTTGACCCATAAAATTTTTTCCAAAAGCTTCTCTGGTCATGGTGGACCTTCCAAAATTTTCTTGAAATTTTCTAAGCAACATGCTAATTTCCATGATTATTTTAGGCAAATAATGCTCACAAACTTAAAAAATGTGATCCTCTGTCTAGGGACCTCCTCTGACTTTGGAAAAATCAGATAATGTTCTTCTTGACAGCGGCTACAACATGCCAAAAATTCAAGCTTTGATGATGAGTCTATATGCATGGAGAATCAAAAGATTCAAATCAGTATTTGCATCACATGGGCTTAAAATTTTTCCACATTATTCTCCTCTGTTCACTGAGCAAGAGGGTATTTTTATTTTCTTTTTGTGATTTTTCTACACAAAGTTATGTAATTTTGAAGTTAAGAGAGTTTAAATAAATAGAAAAATTCTTATTTACCTACTTATCTACGCGGCGGCTCGTCAACCTACGGTGGCTCCAAAACTCCACACGGCGCGCTCCCATTTGACGCTGTCGTCCACGCCAGTAGCCACGTGTCCCGCTGTTCATGTAAGTAAGCACTGTCCGACTTCATCTTGGTCGTCCAGTCGATACACCTTGATCAAACGGCTCCCTATCATCGTCCTCGATTAGAATGATCTTGTAATCGTCCACACTAAAACCCTAAGATCTCAGCCTATACTCCACCAAATCACTTCAGGTTTGATCCTATGGACTCGTCTAAGTGAGACAAACACATCCATATGGTAATCATACAATTAAATTAAGCCTAACCAATTATATAATCAAAATAGGCTTAGGAGGGGGAGAATTATTATACCTTTGCTCTAAGAAGTGAAGCTTCAATCAGAGGGCCTTGGCACGTTCTTTGGGGTCCAAGGAGACTAAGGATTAAGCCTCTTCTCTTGGTGTAAGGCATAGGTATGAATTCGATCACAGCCGAATTTGGGTGTTGGTCTAGAGCTATGGTAGAGGCTCTATGGAAGGGGGATTTTATGGGTTTTTGGCTTCTTTCTTGGTTGTGAAGGTATGATTAGAGTTAATTTAAGTTTGGTAGAGTGTGGAGGTATAATGAGCTCTGTCCTGATTTCCGACAAGATTTCGAGCTCAAAATTGAACTCCGGCAGTGGAAATTGATGAGGGAAAACAGTTGGAATGCGCTAAAGGAATCTTAAAAAAGCTCAGTGGTCAATTTAGAGAGGTCTCTCTAAGAAAATTTCAGCATCACTTGTCATGGTCGTGGGAGGTGCTTTTTTATAAAAATGGCTAAGGGGTGGCTGTCATGGCCAATTAAAGGGTGTAAATTGTGGTGCTTAGGTGGAGGGCAGAGGAGCTCTACAATTCAATCTGGCTGAGCTGGCCTCTAGGTTTGATTTGGGTGAAGCTCCATGGGGGTGGCTCTTGGTTTGGCCATTTTCCATCCACTAGGCTGGTCGGCCATCCAAGGGGAGTTGGCTAGGTGCTCAGGGCATCAAGAGGAATCCGTCACAACAATTAAATGTGTTTTGATTTGACAAGGATAGCTTAAGCATGTGTATTTTTGGGAATAAGATTCCTTAATTTGGGGGACCCTTGGTCCATGGCTTAGTTTAGTTGGTTAGATGGGTTTTGGCTCAATCTTTGGGGTCAACTAATGGCTGAGGTGGAGTTAATTTAGCGGCTTTAGGGTGGTTAGGTCACATTTAGTGCATGGGTCCAAGTGGGTGCAAATGTCCAAGTCTTGGGTTTGGTCTAGGTTATCCATGTCAATTAGCCCAACTAAATGTTGAATTTGGTGTAGATGATCATAATGAATAGCTTTAGTGAAGGATGAAAGTGGTTTTGAGTTCAATTGAAGGGTCAATTTGAGGGAATTTTGAATTTTAATCAATTTGGTTATGTTGGGCTAAGCTTGGGTCTAGCTTGGGCTAGCTTTGAGATAATTCCAAATTGATTATTGTAAATGATCAATAGGGACCCCATGAAGAGTTTTCAACATGAATTAGATGCCAATTTGGAGGTTAAGGCAATCACTTGGGTAAAATTTAAGGACTTAGCCAATTTGAGCTAAATTTGGAAATTTTGGATTTAGGCCAAAATAAATTGGATTTGAGGCTTCAACAAGGCCAATTTCTGGTTGATTTTGATGTGTAGGAATGTTAAAAATATTTTTCAACATTAATTGGTGCCAATTGACTAGGCTATGGGTTCAATTTGGTGAGATTAGGTAATGTGACCAAAATTGGGGGTTTGAGCTATACCAAAAAATTGGGCTCAAATCATGGGCCAATTAAACTTGGATTTGGTCTCATTTGGCCATTTAAAAAGTGAATTTGAGTTTAGGATTGAAATTGAGGTCAATTGAGATCCAATTGATGGACATTTGAGTTGAATTTGGGGAAATTTGGGCCTTTAAAGAGCAATTTGGGGGTTTTGATCAAAGATAGNCAAAGATGATCAAATTGGCCAAATTGGGTCTTGTGGTAGTTAAGGAAAATGGAATTGAGAATATTTGGGAGGTCTTGGGAATTTTTGGAATTTTTGGAATCTTGGGCTAAGGAGGGGGCATTTTGGTAATTTGGCCAATTTTGGTGATTTTGGGTAGTTTAGATGTTTCCAAGNCAAAGATAGTCAAATTGGCCAAATTGGGTCTTGTGGTAGTTAAGGAAAATGGAATTGAGAATATTTGGGAGGCTTTGGGAATTTTTGGGAATTTTTGGAATCTTGGGCTAAGGAGGGGGCATTGTGGTAATTTGGCCAATTTTAGTGATTTTGGGTAGTTTGGATGTTTCCAAGGTGTTTGAAATGTGTTTGAAATGATTTTTGAACCAACTTGGGTATTTTAGGTAAATTTGGGAATTTTTGCAGAATTTGGGGCCCCAACGATATCTAGGTAATTTGGGGGAATTTAGGGGCAAAAGGATAGGTTGGGTATCTTGGTAGAGTTAGAGTACCAACCACCATTAATAAGTCATGGACCTATGAAAACCCCATTTTGGGTCCTCTATGTAGTGATCTTTTCTAAACCCTAGCCTAGGGCTAGTGGGTTTAGGGGACCACCTACATGAGTCTCCCAAAAGTATCAAGGGACCAGAACCTAGCAATCCTCGGTTTAGGGTGGTGAGTGTTTGTGAGTGGAAATGATTGCGAGTGCCTTAGCCTTAGAACAACACCCATGGTCAACCTTAAGGTCCATCAGTCCTAAGGGTGACTCATCTTGAGCTCCCTCATAATGACCCCACCTACTAGGTGCTAGAGGTTAGGACCAAAATGTGGAACTTCAAGTTGAGTATAGAAGAGTGTAGAGTTTTTGATGGTGAGGGTTCCTTGTCTAGTTTTCTAAGAATAGTCAATAGAAAAGTCCTATGGCTAGACCTTTGGCTATTAAAGACGAAAAACTAGACCTCATTCCATCCTTCTTCGATATTTGTTGAAGCTTGTTTTGATGAATCCTGAATTTGATTAAGGACCCTCTTGAGTTCATCCCAAGTTGTACTCCATCCATCTGTTCCAGTATACAGATCGATTGGGGAGATTGACTCGGCCGAAATCATATTTATGGGATCTTTTTCATGTTCTTTTAAATATTCTTTCAGGATTGTTATGTTCTCTTCCTTGAGGTTTCTCTCGAGCCAGTCTTTAAAGACGAAACATTTTTCTATAGTGTGCCCAAGCAACCGGTGGTATGGACAATAATTTGGTTCATTCTTCTTATCCACCTCTTCGAGCTTCTTTGATTCTGATAGTTTGAATTCTGACTTCTTCATCAGACTCATGAATGTTTTAGGTATAGCTTCATCCTTGAAAGAATACACAATTTTCTATCGCTCCGACAGGGATATTCTTTTAACCCTGTTCGAGGTGACCCCTCTTGAGGCGGCCATTAGCTGGATTGACTATTCTATTTTTGAGAGTACTGTGATGAAGACTGGCGATGCTCTTCTGCATATATCTTTATCTGTTATTTTCCTTTGTCGACGGTCGCTAATACTCTTGATTTCTTTTTGAATACTTTGGTCACCTTAACCTTTCATGTGGCTCCATGTGCTTTATTTCTTCTTGAAGACTGCTAGCTTTACTGAGTAGCTTCTTGAAGGTTTTGATGGTGAGTCCCTTAAGCATGAAAGCTACTGGCCCATAAAGGCTCTTAAGTAGAATTTCAATCGCATGATATTCTTGTAGCTGAGGTTCATATTTCATGCTAAGGTTTCTCCACCTCAAAATATAATCTACCAAGGTTTCGCTAGGCTTTTGCTTTTCCATCATGAGCTCTCCAATCAAAACATGGTGTTGTGCCTCGACAAATCTTTTCATAAATAACTATTCTAAATCAGAAAATGTTTTAACTAACCCATTGGGAAAGTCAGCACACCAGTTGAAAGCAATTCCTGACAAGCTGCGGACGAATTGCTGGCAAAGTATAGCTTTATTATTTCTCGTGTTACCACAGCTGGATCGGAAATGTGCTATATGTTGTCTGGGATTTCCAGTCTCATCAAATATCTTGAAGTTTGGGGCCACAAAACCCTTAGTGAAAGACACGACATCGAACTCCTCCGGGTAAGGTCTACCCTTCAAAATTGATGCATCGCCCTTGGATTGGGCTAAGGCGTCCCGCACTTGTTAAACCATTTGCTTGAACTCCTTTTTTGGCATGGCACTTGATGAAGAATCATTCTTCGGTTGCTCATCCTTGTTTGCTGAAGTAGCCTCTCTTCTCTCATTTATAATGTGTATGATTTCTGGCTAATTAATCACTAGAGAAGCCAATTATGGTGCCTGTGATTGCCCTTGAATGGTGGCCATGGTGGTCATAGCTGCAGTCATGTCTTCTAATCTTTTCTCCAGTAGACTAACTCGCTCATCCCTAAGGAGTATAACCTTATGCAACTCTTCTACGGCGTTCTCTTTGGTGTGAGGTTGAGCCTCGCGCGCAGATGTGGTGGCTCTAGTTTCGATCACATGTACATCCATGAAATCCTCCTCCAAGTAATCATTGTAATCAAAGTTTTCATTGTCACTGTCGATGGAAACTATGTGTTCTCGAGCTAACTCGGAAATCTTGATCCTGAGTTTCTCAACTTTCTCTGCAATTATGGATTCCTTGATCGCTTTAAGATTTGGAGGACCCTAATGGACATCCTCTATTTGTTCCTCCATTTCACTGGCTATTTTCTTGACGATGTCAGATATTTCAGATCCTGGTTTCATTTCCTATCCTGCGGGCTCACTGAACTATATCGGTGCAGTGTCCTTGGGTAACCATGCATTTTCCCTTTTTGACGATGATGTCTCAGGATAGAGCGTCTTAGTAGAAACATCGATATGTCGAGGGAAAGTATGCTCCCTGTGGTGTATACCGGCTACAGTGCCTGGTAAGCGTCTTGTCTTTGTCTTTATGATTGTAGAAATGTCTCCATAATGGGTGACGGGTAAGATCTTTGGACCCAGTCTTGACTTAACCGGTCGACGACCCGCGGTCTTGGTGGTAGTATAATCAGTAGTGATCACTGCGGTATCAACTCTGTTCCCTAAACAAAACCAAACGAGGATGCGAGTAGGTGGCACTCCAGTTGTCTTGTGGGATTGTCTGGCGAATTTGACGCCCTTCAAAATTTCCTTCTTCATGCGAGAAGAAATTGCATCTCCCACTCGTTTAAGTAACTCGCTAACCGAACATCCTTCTTTGGTAGCAAGCTTTGTAAAAACTGCACTAACTTGAGTGATAGGAGTGAACTTCTTTCTCTCCTCACCGTGTCCATGAAGTGACGGTAATTCGACAGCGATCCTTCGAATACTCTCATATCCCTTGGTATCCGTCAAAGGATGGAATCTACTTCCTCACAAGAGTGGATAAATTTTTTGTAACACTTCTTCATCTTGATGAGGCTCCTCCTCAACAGGTGTCTCCTTGAGAGCCTGAGCTTTAATGACCCTCCGAACTTTTCTATTGCACTTCCTCCTTTGAGTTTGGGTCAGTGGTACAGTCTTTGAACTTGATCCAATTTCAAAGACAGGTGGTGGGATAGTTAATCCCTCAGTCGTATCCTTAATAATCACCACTTCTTCCCCCTTAGCAGCAGCGAGACTAGTAGGTTTGGCAGGTGCCCCGATGGCAGTAGTTCTAGACTTCTTGCAGGTAGGGAAGTCTTGAAGGCAGTTGAGGTTGAATTCTGTAAATGGCTCCTGTATTTCTGGAGCAGCAATCTTCGTTACCATGAACGATGCTTTTCCGAGGATGACCTCGAGATCTTCGAATCCTGCTCCAAACTTGTTGGTGGGAGCGACGTTACGGGCGCTACGGTCCGTTGGCAAATTGCAGGAAAAGATCAGTGTTGGGTAAGCCATTATAGCGAGCTTTAAAACAGAAAGTCTCAGGGTTAGCTATATGGCCAAAAACCTTGTAATTTTTAGTGCAAGCACTGAAAGTAGAGGTTGATCTGTAGACCGGGTGGGTCTTAATTTATGAGTATCTTAAAATCTTGTCTAAGAGAAAGTGTAAAATTTAATTAATATAAGAAAATTTCAAAGTGCGCGCAACACAAAACAATTTAGTTTAATTTACAGAATAGCAAATCAAATCTGGATAGGAGATGTGAAGTATTTTAGGACCTAGTGCGAGACCTATTTAGTGGCAAACAGTGCCCAGATGGAACTAGTCCACCGACACACCTATTGGGGGTCCAAACCCACATGAAAATTTAAAGAGTACTTAATGGCCTTCTGAACCCCTCTGTTCAAAGATGGTTGAACAGCTAGTCCTAAAGTCCAGGGAGTTGGGTGTACCTTCCCAAGACAGAAATGGGTAAAGTATGCCAACAGAAGAAGAGTAATTTGATCCAAGAGGGACATGGACATATTACCGATGTATAAAAATAATATTTCTTGATTTGTTTGGACTGAAAAGCTTGTCCCTAACGGAGTCGCCAGAAGTTGTCGATGCTATTTTTGGTTAGAGGAGTTTCCCATAAGAAGGTGTCGGTCACCGGAATCAAAATCCTGTCGCCTGCTTCAGAAGGACGTTTTAATTTACGTATATATTTAGTTTAGTAAAATTTGAAATTAAACTANGAGTTATCTACTAACCATTTGTCATCAAGGGCGGAACATACGGGGACATGGATATGACATAATGTGGGCTTATGACATTTATTTGATTGAAAATAGAAGACATGTGTTGGATATGTCATTATAGTAACAATTATTAAATTATACAAGAAAATTTAAATAAATAAAAAATTTAAGAGTAATATTGTACACACCAATCTTATCAGCACAAATCTTAAAGCAATTAAATGGCTAAATATGATGACACAACGATATATCGAGGTATTAAATCTAAGAGGCATTATCTAAACCAATCATCTGAAAGATCAACATACTTATCAAGTTCACCCTTGGAGAATCCGGTCAGCATGTCTGTCTATGATCCTAACCGCCGAAACTTCCTAAAAGTCGGTTGAAAGCAACCAGCCGACTGACCACTTATAATTTGGTAGAAATGACATCCACTAGCCCTGTCGCTTTAGTTGACTGAACTAGAACACGTCGACCGGTCGATTACCGCTATATTCGAATTCAAATTATAATATAAATTTAGTATTAAATCAATAATTGCATTAAGAACAGTTTCCATAATCGCTCTATCTTTTCGGTGATTAAAGGATGTTTTCATAATTGCTCTCTCCTTTCTTTAATTGTATAAGAAGACTTCCTATAAAAAGAAGACTCAACGATGAATAAAAAGACCCCCGGTCTAAGGACTCTTCCTCGGTCTCTCTACTAAGAATTTCCTAGCAGCTTTCTATTGTCTCAACTCCTCTTTCTCCAGACTCTAACTCTCGTGGCACGTATTTCAAAAGGACAATTTTTAATTCCGCAAATTTGAAAGTGAAAATTAAAATTTTAATAACATTAACTAAAAAAAAATTTTAGTTAACATTAGCTTTTGATTTAATGGAAAACAAGTAAGATCTATATAGGTTAGTCTTTAAATACAAAGACACTATCCTTGTTTAAAAATTTTAATTATAAAATATAAATCATATATGTTAATTGTTTGAAAATGATTTTTTTAAATACCATTTTTTAATATTATTTAAATCAGACTCATCGGGGTTGTACTCGACAACTGTCCAGGGTGTGTCCAACATGTGCCTATGTCTAGGCATGCTGACCCTAAACGACTCTTAATGATTATCTATGCATCATAGGCAAGAATAGATTTAGTTTCTGATAGACATGCAGCTGTGAGCTCTCCTAAGCTACCAACTTACTCAAAATGAATTTGCCGAAAACCCCACCATGAAAACTCACTATAAAAATTGCCTAAGAGAGTATACTGTCATGAGCTTGTCAATTTAATTCATCCTTAGCTTACAATTCATTAAAAAATTGCCCCATTTTAGGACAAGTGACATTGAGGAAGATTGGAAAAATAGTCATTTCTTGCAATATTGAACCTTGACATAAACTAGTAAACAAGTAGTTAGAGATTGAACTTAGTATTTTTTGACAAGCATATATCAAATCAATTTGTTCCTTTTGATATATAATTATTAGCATCCTCAAAGCTCCCCTCTCTTCTTTCTCTCTTAAGCTCTATTGGTGCTTGTTAATAATATTAAAATGTTAGCAATGGATCTTATTCCAACATCCTTGATGATGCGGTGAACGTGGAAGATGCATTTGATAAGAAACCAAACTATGAATCATCATAATAAAAAATGAAAGATTTCCGCATGTCAAATAATTGGCTTTTATAAGTTCATGAAAGCTAAATCAAATTGAGAATCAACAATCCATGGGATTCCAAAATCATTTCTTAGATCTACTCCTTTTGTCAGCGCTCCTAAAAAGGAATGGATCTTCTAATTCTTAAATCCATTGATGACAACCAAGTTTCGATGCTATTATCACTACTACAAATTTATGGACTTACCTTATTCAAGGAATATACTACATAAACACCACTTACTCATCATGTAATAAAACATGGACCTTAACATTTAAATGGCTTATACATTGAAATTGAAGAAAATCATCATCTTTGAAAGTTTGAAATCCCTTATCTCTAATCATGTAGAAGGAATTTGAATTGTATTGGTATAAGTTGACAAGTTTTCTTCTTCATATCATTAATTCACTAATGTGTTGATTATTCTTTACTAATTACAAAAAGGAACCAGTGATAATGTTCAAACATTTCCTATTGGGAGCAATACCTCCTACTTTAAGTTCAAGAGATAATTTTTTACTCAATTTCCTAGTGTCCATATGTGGTTAATGTTGGCATCAACTTTTGATTTCACACTTCATTGATGTCCACTTTTAAGAGATAGGACCATACTTCATTCATACCTGTCATCTTGTAGCTCTAGAAATACTTTTAGACTCCTCAATGCACATTTAGGGCATGGAGATGAACTTTTGCAGGAGCGAACCCGTTCCCTAACCTGGGCACACCCGTGTCTTAGCTTGAGTGCATTGTGCCCTAGCTTGGGTGTACACATGCCATAATTCGCTCCCCTGCTCCAAGAACCCCTTACATTCCAAATAGATATAGAACCTGGCATCTCCACTCTTGGTTACTCGAGCCCCCACACCATGGTGCTGGCACCCCTAAGTTCGGAGCATGTCACCCCCACTCTAAAGCTGAGATCAGCCTATCACACCCTGACCAAGGAGCTGATGCCTACCCCCTCTCCTCTCCCTCCCCCCACTGATGTGCGAACTTAATAAAAATCTTTGACTTTTGGCTACTTGAGACCATAATTTGCTTTAGGATGGCTTGGGATGACCAATGGAAAGTTATTTTAAGCTTCGACCTCCCATAGGGAAAATAAGGAGCTTCCAACATCATTTAAACTTGTTTTGTATGGTCACTTGAAATTTAGTATTGGTCAATGGTAGAGATTAAAAGATTCTCATTCCATTTGGGCTGGAGATGGTGTGTAGGTTATTCTCAAAGTATTTATAAGGCTAAGGAGGTTAATATAGCTCTAGAAGAGAAGCAAAAACCTTAGGAGAAAGTGAGGTTTCTCTTTTTATTTTTCTTCTAGCTTCTTCCTCTTCTTCATTTTTCTCTTCCACCACACTTCTTCCTTGCTTAAGAGCCAAAGAGAAGTCTCTCATTTCAAGATCTTTTTTTAAAGAGAAGGAGGTCATATACATCTTTGTATAAAAAAGGATGTGGAGAAAAGAGAATGTTCCATCAATCACCGCACCGCAGCGGTGAGATCTCTTTTAAACTTCGTTCTTCCTATTAAAAAACCATTATGGTAATGTTGGAAACTTTAGGGTATGTTGATGTTAGATAAGACCGTAGTTTAAGTGGCATATTCCTTACTTTCCCAATGTTCCATGAATATTCTTCAAAAGCTCCATCCTTTAACCCATGTTTACTTAGGGTTGTAATAATCTTATCATTTGTCATTGGCAACTTCACTTTTGATGGAAAAATGATTTTTTCTTAGCCTAGGGAATGAATATGTTTTTTTTTTCATCCTTCATTACCTAGGCAATATAGATTTTTTTTATGAAAAGCTCCATGTTATGCCAAGAAAACGAAGATGGGCATGTTGTTAGCATGTATATGTTTATTATTAGCATGTTAATAATGTGTAGGTGCATATGTCTCTTCTTGAGCCTACATCTATGAAAGGTCATTTAGGAAAAGGGTGGTTTTCCTTCATGGTAGATTTAGGTTCATTCTGATGTGTGAACATATGCATTTTCATATGCATGTAATATTTTATAGTATTTTATGTGATATTTTAAATAGTGCATAAAACATAATATGTTTTGGTGTGTTTATGATCTAATATAAAAGATACAGGTAAGAGTTTATCTTGTGTCATACTTTTGACTTAATTTGAAGTGCACATGGAAACTTATGTTTTGTCATGTGCCTATGACTTAATGTCTTTGTGTGATTATGACTTGATGTAAAATATGCATAAAATTGTGTTTTTTCTTGATGCTTACACTTCAACTGCATGCATTTTAAAAAAAAATCTATTTTGCATTGTTCTTGACACCTGGCATTGGCCATGTGTGAAAATTATATTTTTTGTAGTGTGAATCTCTTAGCTTTATGCTATCAAAGTGGGATGTTATTTCATACAACAATTTAGCACATTTACATTTTTCATATCATGCATTGCTTGTCCACAACATGTGAGTGTAGAATTTCTTACATTTGCACTTGCATGCTTGTCATACCATCACGTACAATTGACATCATATGACTATTATGAATTCTTGCTTAGGACATATTGTGATGGCTAGCTCAAGTAGCACTAGCCCATCTCATATATCATTTAGTGTGAATCATACTACCAATAATATGATTCCATAAAGATATCCTATATATGCGTGCCCAATTACTTCACATAGAGTGAATGTGTAATGTGGAGATATTTGCTTGCTTTTTTTAGCACGATCGTTTACCTTGTACGATCATGTTGAGTAAGCAATTCACATGTATTTACATGTGTGACTTGGTATGAGTGCTAACCGAGCATAACATTCATACCTAAACCATTCTTTGGTGCTTGACTGTGTTTTCCCACACCTAGTTAGAGCATTCACATCATGTAACACCACTTCTCATATCTTATGATAGCTCACAACTAGCTTGAGAAAACATGTTATGCTAAATCACCTTGCATTTTTGCATCACCCGTACCTAACTCACATTTGATTTTGAACCATATTTTATTAGATGTGTGACACAATGATGGTTAAAATGTCTTAATGAGCACTTTTCATGAGTATAACTCAGCAGGCAATACAAATTATCACATTGTGATTAGCATATGTGTGATTGTGCTGAGGTGCTAAGAGATCTAACATGCATCACTTATGTTTCATTTTTCATATTATTACTATTCATTTTGTTTTAAAACATCTTTTAATATTAAAGCATCCATAGTTTGGACAATAAGTAAGGTCATGCTTTGAAATATATGCTACTTAAGATTGCATATTTTGAGTAGCATGTGTTGGATCTCTTAGATCTTTAGGATGAGGCCAACGATGGTGACCTCGTCAAAATTAAGTGCCAGTCTTAGTAGACCTTTTGCACACATGTAGGTGTATGTGATTTTGTCACCTTATTTTAGATGTTTGTTCAGAAAAGGGTATGATGTATTTAGGATTTACATATGTCTCACTATTGTTCCTTTGTTTGAGCCAAGCCAGGCATTTTTTTGTGTTGCCCTTTTGTGTGTTGACTCGGTGTGAAGTGTACGCACTAGTATGTTAGGGGTAGTCTTTCTACAGAGAGCTATCCCATCATGGAGGAGCAATCATGATATGAGCTAATTTCTTATATGTAGACACTGCTTAGCCTTCTCCCATTTTGCATGGTTGACTACACAATTGCATGAGATAATATGTGCTAACCTTTTCTAATGTAGGTCGAGTATTTTTTAGTTTCATATGTATTTTATTTAGAGTCTATTAGGTTGGATCCAGTATCAGAAATTAGGTACAACTATGGATTTTAAGGTGCTTTATGTGTGGAACCGTGTGAACAAGACCAGAAGCAATGTGCATATGACTTGTATCTTAATTCTGAGTTTACATTGTTCTGTATGAGTCTGGATCAGTTATATATATGCAAAGCCTTACCATTTATTTTTTTAAATTTTTATTTTTAAGATATGTTGTCGATTCAATGGCCTCGATCTTTTTAGTTATTTTTTTTTTTATTTATGTTGATTTTTTTATCTTGTGTAGTGTGCAAAATTTACTCTTTGTTTTGATTGTGATTTGTATGGGATCTTTGCATATACACTTAGGCTCAGTAGTGAAAAATTATTTTATAAAATTTTAATAATAAAAGATTTATTTTAATTAAAATTTGGGATTAAAATTTCACCACTTTAAAATTACCATCTTATTTATACTTTACATTTCTTGCATGGCCTTCAGGCCAGTTTTTAAATGATTTTGAATAAATTAATATTAACTAAGTTAAGCTAATAGAAACTTCAAACTAAGGACAACTCAAAAAAATTACATCATATCTGCATGTTTTGAGGAGAAATGACTGTGCTTCTCCAATTTGACTAATCAATCATAAACTTCTATGCTCTAAAACGAGTATGTTGTGATAGGCTCCCTAAACCGGGCGAGGTGTAAGTCATTTGTGAGATGATTCAGCTTTGTAGTCGGACTTTTTTTTTTCCTTTCTTTCTAGAGGCTTCTTGACCACTTTCTTGGCTGGAATAAGTCTTACTTCTACAAATTACACCCAAATAGGGACAATAAAATAGTGGTTTCTTTCTTTTGATTTTAGGACTATCAGGATTTATTGCATATTGCAAAACATGGATGGTTAACATAGGATCTATGATCGATTAGGTCTACTACCTTCATGACCAGGTAGACCTATGGTCTTAATAGCTTGAGATGGCAAATCCATAGATATACCAACTCAGCTATTTTTGCTCATTTAGGAATTTCATTCCTACTTATAGATATACCACCTTTGAGCCCATTCTATTCATTTGAAATATCATTGAGGTCATTTCATAGACCTCATTTGTTGATAGACTATCGCTCGTTTGGAATATATGATTCACCTTCTACCCTTATTACTACATATAGCTTTGAGGTATATAGATGATCCAATTTGAGTTGTTCATATTTTTTCCTAGGCCTCATTTGCTAATATACAGTTGTATATTTGGGATATGATAATTCACCCTTTACTCTGATGTCCTGGTATGGCTTTAAAAGCATTGGGATGATCCTAATTGAGATGACTATATTTTCCTTTATTATTCTTTTTCACTAATTATCATAATAACAAAAGAAAGACTTTTTTAATCGACTGTATTCTTAGTTATCCCCTATGTTATAATTAATCAAAGAGATACTTTTTTTTAGAAAATGTTCTTGGCCCTAGAAGAAAAACATAAATTTTGATTCTCTGGTTATATGTGGGTACTTTCTATAGATTTTTCTTCCTGGGTACATTTTCAGAGTGTTGATGATAATGATAAAACAAAGTGGAAAAGACCTTGTGTCATGTAACATCCAAAGGGGTTGGAAGAGAGTTTGGCCTTAGAGACATTGAATAGTAGAAATAAAAAACTTGTCATGTCTACAGAGCCAGCTTTCTCATATCCTCGGAAGCGAAAAACTCAATCTATTGAGCAGTGTTAATCCAAGTTTTTTTTTCTTTTAAGGAAGAATGCCTTAGGAAGATATTCAAAAACTTGATTAAAAAGTGAATGCAATCGCCGCCACGTAAAAGTACTGAAGTGATGAAGAAATTTTAAGAGCCCAATTATTTTCTATATCACAGTCATTTAGGTCATGTTCTAGAAGATTGCTTCTGCTTTAAAGAGTAGCTTGAGGCATGACACAAAGCCTGAGAGATTAATATTCCAGAGCAGCACTTTGAGAAGCCTCTTGGGCGAAGATCTGTCAATGTTAGTGCGACCACTCTAATCGTGCCTTCATCCGATGTTTCTGAAGTTGTATCTTCTTTTATTTATGACACAAATGTAAGCTTAAGAGAGTGTTGTAGTGTTAATCTTGACACATCATGTAATGTTAGTGCAGAAATAAAAGAAGATGCTTGTGACTAATCTTGTGTATTTCATATTTACATGAATTTTTTCATTTCTTTCTCTTTTTTTATGTTTAAAGGAGTCATCAGTTTGTCCATTTTTTGTATACTTTCCTTTTCCTAATAAGTATATCTTCCATATTATGTAACAGATCAGAAGAAGAGAGGAACCAGAAAAGACAGACATATAACAAAGTTAGACAAATAAGTGAAATAACATGGATAATTTCCGTGTAGCAAACCTCAAAAGAATAGGTCAAGCATATTCGTCTGAACAGGATTAGTTCAAAATAGCTTGTCCCAAATAGTTGTATAAGAATGCCTATGAAAGCTACCCACAACCAGCAATTGGGTTTAGGGTTCAGGGTTTAGGGTGCTATTAAAGGATAGGATCTAGTGAACTTTCTAGCAACTCATCAGATCTCAGCTAATTCACCACTTAACAATGATTTCCATGCTGAAAATCCATTGGTCGTTTATTCCCCACAATGGGATTTATAATTTGATAAAACCTATTCTAAGATGTATAGGACCTAAACACATTAGCATAGAGTGTCAATGGACTCACATCTAGCCTAAGAGGTGAGTAGGTTGACTAGATTGAGAATGATTGTCAAGGGACTTACATCCAACCTAAGAGTTGACTAGGGAATAGTATGTCTTACTCCGTTTAAGTTTATTTTATAAATATCCTCTGAATCTAAATTTGATAAAGAGAAGGAAAAAGGTGGAGTGGTGGTAAAAGAGCATGGTTCTATAAAAATAAAATCATATAACATATTCTACACAATGCGAAAGATTAAAGGCATCTACGGAAGGAAACCCTTAGCTAGGGAAGAAAAGTGACACTAGAAATAGATTAAGAAGACTCAACCTTACTAGGTAAGAATGAGAAGCAAAATTTTTAATACATATTTCATTACATTTTTTTTAAATCTTTTAAATTTTGTTTGTTTATTTCATTTGATTTGTGTTTTTAATTTGTTTTTTTTCCTTTTATTTGTTTAGATTTTTTTCTTTATTTTTATTTTGTTTGTTTTATTTCATTCGTTTCATTTTGTTTGATTCGTTCAACAACACCCTTTTGTTTATTCTAAGGAAGACCTAGTTGTTCGGAATCTCAATTGATCGAGCATACCTACATCTAAGGATGTATTCAACCAATGCCTCATTAGGTTTTTATTTCTTAAAAACCAAGTCTCTAATGGTGTTGTGATATTGATCTCTAATAAACCTTTTAATGAATAACTCTTCTCACTCAAATAATGTCTTGATCGAGCCATTGGGTAGTTAACCATATCAATCAAATGTTGTTTCACATAGACTGTTAACAAATTGACAGAAAAGTAGAGCATCACTTTTCCCAGCATTACAAAAAGTAGTTCAAAATTTTGTTAAGTGTTGTTTTAGGTTCCCAATGCCCCAAACACTTTGACGATCATAGGAACAAATAATTTGAGGAACTAGACGGTATCAAACTCTTTAAGATAGGGTCGTCTTTTAGGTATTGACCACCTTGGGCTTGGGCTAAAGCATCCTTTACTTATTGTTCAATCAAAAATTTCAAGTCTTTCTTGTGAATAGATGGTGCTTCTGAGTGTTTCTTTGAGACTTTCTCTATAGATGCTTTTGTTATTGTGTTATTTGTCATATGGACAATCTCAGGCTTCTCCACTTATATATGTATCGGCATTGGAGTTGGAGTTCACTTTTCAATCGTGGGTGTTGAGACTTTCATTCTCATCCCCAAACCATCAAATGGTTCATCCCTCTATATACTAGCTTCTGGTTCACATAACACTTAATCAATAGGTTTACCTCTGACATTTTTCGAACNACCATCAAATGGTTCATCCCTCTATATACTAGCTTCTGATTCACATAACACTTAATCAATAGGTTTACCTCTGACATTTTTCGAAACAATTGGGGGGTATTTGGGCCCTTTATCAATATCCACTTCTTCTAACTTGATCTCATTTTCCTTCACACTTTCATCCAGATTTTGAGTAATAACAACCACAACAAAGGAGCATCCAGCAACTCTCTTCGCCAATGGCAAAAAATCTTATTCACAACATGCATTTTGATCACTATGTCTGCATCTATATAATGATATATAACATATTTAATTATCAATTTAAAATGTAGCCTTTGTTGTAGCAGTTAATAATCTTAGAAATATGATATCAAAGGGCATTTTAGGGGAACAAAATACAAATAAAAAAAAATCTTCTTAAGTCTCACTATTTTCATTTCCTTTTTTCTTTATCTTTGCTGAATGTTATGTCAAGAACCTGCATGTCCTAAAAAGAGTGAGTAACACTCTGGACAAAGCGTCCAATAAAAGGGTTATGAAAAAAATTATGTCTGAGTTCAANATATATAACATATTTAATTATCAATTTAAAATGTAGCCTTTGTTGTAGCAGTTAATAATCTTAGAAATATGACATCAAAGGGCATTTTGGGGGAACAAAATACAAATAAAAAAAAAAATCTTCTTAAGTTGTCTCACTATTTTCATTTCCTTTTTTCTTTATCTTTGTTGAATGTTATGCCAAGAACTTGCATGTCCTAAAAAGAGTGTGTAACACTCTGGACAAAGCGTTCAATAAAAGGGTTATGAAAAAAATTATGTCTGAGTTCAATTTTTTTTTTACTACTTTTGTTCATTGTCATACATGTCATTTAATATCTCTTAATTAAATATAATTATTTTTAATGATAATTATAAAGAAATTGTTAGATAATACAATTAAACTAGCTGACACACAAGCATAACATAATTTAATTTTTTAACTAATACTTTAGCTGTTATAAAGATAACATGCTTCGTGTAAAATCAAGAACATGTTTATAATCTCATATGTATTTTCATAAGATAATGTTGGGTCGATNAATATCTCTTAATTAAATATAATTATTTTTAATGATAATTATAAAGAAATTGTTAGATAATACAATTAAACTGGCTGACACACAAACATAACATAATTTAATTTTTTAACTAATACTTTAGCTGTTATAAAGATAACATGCTTCATGTAAAATCAAGAACATGTTTATACTCTCATATGTATTTTCATAAGATAATGTTGGGTCGATGGCTGGGAAGAGATACTGATTTACTTGAACACTGCGCCCTGCCTACGCAGCTTGGGATGGTTCTGAACGAAATTTTGTCGCCAATCAAGATAAATGGTTGCCTTTCATAAATTTTAATTGATCTTTACTTTTGTCTTTAAAGTTGAATTTTGGCTTTTTAAGAAGCCAAAAGTCCATCATTCAACCAAATAATTATGGGGGTGAAGAACATATTCAGAAATTATATTTTTATAATCGATGAATTAGTTAAGTTTGGAAATAAAAAAAATAATTAGACAATTTATATTTTATTTAATCAGACCCAATCAGCCGTCCATCACATGACCAAAGTTTTTTTTCTGATTTTTTTTTTCTAATTCAATGATTGAATTTTTGGGGAAATAATTTGATTTTTAGCGCTTTTAATGATAAATTATGATAATATGCTTAGTAATATATGAAAAACTTAGGGGTTAGAGGACAAATCCGACCTTTGTGCACCCCTTTCAAAGAACTTATCATTATTAAGAAAACAATGACTTGAATGAAACGCTATAATAACATATAATTGATGTAAAATGTGTCTCCATAAAAATGTTTAAAATATTGTCAAAAGTATTAAAACAAAATAATTTTAAATTTGTTATAAGCTCTTACCAAGTAATGAATATGTAATTATTTTATATAAAATTTCCATTGTAATTTAACCACGATTTGTTCATAGTCTCTCACATAATTTGATGCATGTATCTTGGCTTGAGCATGAATGTTTCCAACATGGCAAGACTTTTGAAAGAAACGTCCACAAGATAAATTAGCTTAGGGCGCAATAGGTCCAATGAATAAAAGTTATGGGCTTTTAGGCATCATGCCGTCCAATTCTATGTCAACATGTAACGCCTAAACATTAATTTTTTTGTATCATATCAAAAGTATTGATGCCTGCTAGAAAATTCAAGGCGGTAGAATAATGAATTATCGTCTTAGCGTTGCACGAGATTTCAGCATACAATCAGATAAAAGAAAAAAATAAGTAATTACACCAAAATTTTTTTACGCAGAAAACCCGTAAATGGAACAAAAATTATTGTAAGATGATGATTACAGAGATCTATTTGTCTCATAGAAGAGAAATGAATACAAAGTCTTCTAAATTTCAATATCGACGTGCGAATGAACTTGTAGTAAGAAGTGTGCGGCAGTCGATGACGATTGATGGAGTTCGACAGGTGGTGGTCGACTGCGGTCGGCGGAGGACAATGATAATCGATAGCGATAAGCGGTGGTTAATGACAGTCAACGACAATTGAAGGTAGTTGGAGAGGTGTTGGACTTCAGATCCTTCTCAAAGCTTCAAGTTCTTTCTCAATCCTCAATTCTCATCCCTCCTCCCCTCATGAGAAGAGATGACTCTATTTATAGTGTTCTAGATGCAAATATTGTGATAATATGAATAAATTTTGATCAGATGGTCAGGAGAACTTCTTCAATCAAACGGTGTTTGATGGACATTTTAGTGTTTTAACGATATTGAAATTGATCAATCTTGGGCTCGCTGGATTCGTCTTGTTTATGCGCTCTATTTGAGTCTAAGGCTTGTTAGAGTCAACAATTGTTTGACCATCTAAATACTTCCGTAAATCTTCCAAGAGTGGTATAATGACTTGATCTGACTCGGATTTGACTAATTTTGATATCATTGGTACTGTCTCATCGAGTCGGTCCGTTTGACTATAAATTTGTTGAAATCAGAGCTTTGGATGACTCTTAATTGAAGCTTGATTTTTTTTTTCTTAAAATATCGTCTCAAGATCCGTATCATGCTTCGAGATTCATGTCATGCCTCAAATTTAGGTAGGATGATGAACTTTGTTGGTGGCTTATCAAATATAGCAATTATAATTTTTAAAAGTGAAATACATATTTTTATATATAAATAAAAAGTCATATAAAAATTAAAATTTAAGTATTAGATGTATAAATATAATTGAATGAAACGTAAAAGAAATTCATAAAATTTAATATGGTCACAAGATGACAATGTCAAATCTTTCATTGCCAAGCTTTGGAGTTAGACCAAAGCATTGCACAAGTGGTCTGCCAGGTTCGTCATAAGCGCTCTTAGAATGAGCAAACTTGGCCAGAAGATTTTAAATAGAAATTGGGCTCACGCTCGACCCAAGCCTGTTTTATCTTGTTAAAAGTTTGAATCAGCCCGACCCGCACTAAACTTGACCCACCCAATGCCACAATATTCGCAATTTTGCNAGTTGGAGAGGTGTTGGACTTCAGATCCTTCTCAAAGCTTCAAGTTCTTTCTCAATCCTCAATTCTCATCCCCCCTCCCCTCATGAGAAGAGATGACTCTATTTATAGTGTTCCAGGTGCAAATATTGTGATAATATGAATAAATTTTGATCAGATGGTCAGGAGAACTTCTTCAATCAGACGGTGTTTGATGGACATTTTAGTGTTTTAACGATATTGAAATTGATCAATCTTGGACTCGCTGGATTCGTCTTGTTTATGCGCTCTATTTGAGTCTAGGCTTGTTAGAGTCAGCAATTGTTTGACCATCTAAATATTTCCGTAAATCTTCCAAGAGTGGTATAATGACTTGATCTGACTCGGATTTGACTAATTTTGATATCATTGGTACTGTCTCATCGAGTCGGTCCGATTGACTATAAATTTGTTGAAATCAGAGCTTTGGACGACTCTTAATTGAAGCTTGATTTTTTTTTTTCTTAAAATATCGTCTCAAGGTCCGTATCATGCTTCGAGATTCATGTCATGCCTCAAAATTTAGGTAGGATGATGAACTTTGTTGGTGGCTTATCAAATATAGCAATTATAATTTTTAAAAAGTGAAATACATATTTTTATATATAAATAAAAAGTCATATAAAAATTAAAATTTAAGTATTAGATTTATAAATATAATTGAATGAAACGTAAAAGAAATTCATAAAATTTAATAAGGTCACAAGATGACAATGTCAAATCTTTCATTGCAAAGCTTTGGAGTTAGACCAAAGCAGCGCACAAGTGGTCTGCCATCATAAGCGCTCTTAGAATGAGCAAACTTGGCCAGAAGATTTTAAATAGAAATTGGGCTCACGCTCGACCCAAGCCTGTTTTATCTTGTTAAAAGTCTGAATCAGCCCGACCCGCACTAAACTTGACCCACCCAATGCCACAATATTCACAATTTTGTGCACAAATATTATTCATGCAATATTTTTTTCTTCTTATATTTAGGCCTCTCTATTTGCAACATAATTTCATAAAATTATTATTATTATTATTATTATTATTTTGTTTAAAAACATTATCTTAATATCAAAAATTACTTTCAAAATAAATAATAGGAAAACAATATTCCCATTTTTTTCCCTAAAGAATAAGTATTTCCTGTAATGATGAATTATCACATTGAAAGTAGACAAATTTCATATGAGAAATTTATTATATAAATAAGAAGAAATCCTTCTAAAATAGAATCTTAAACAACATGTAATTTTATTTCTGCCAAAAAATTTGCATTTCTTTTATTGTAAGTAAAAAAAAAATCATTTTTCTTTTAAGACTCCCAAGACGACCTAGCTCATTTAATGGGTTGGTCTGGCTATAAAATTTTAAATAAAAACCTTGTTGAATTCCGGCTCGAGCGTGCGTAAACTGATCAAAGCCCGGATAAGCCTATCCCATGCTAAAACTGATCCAACTAATGCTTGGGTCTATTTGGAGTCATAGTATCTGAAAGTCAAATGAAGACCTCTTACATGTGGAAAGAAGATTGAATCTATGCACACTTGCCAGTGACGTAGTGATCGAGGGTTTAATTTCTCACTATAAGGATACAAATTTAAATCACAGATATTATCGTTTGTGCTCAACTTTCACGGAATAAAAAAAAAAAGACTAAATATATCATAAAGTCATTTCAGGGTGAGTTTCGAGCGACAGTGTAGTGGCGGTGAAGTGTTGCACCACAATTTTTTTTTTTTTTTTGACAAACAACGTTCTACCTGCTTTCTTAAAAAGCTTCAATTAAAAGTTGTGTTTTCCCTCGGACCTCGCTAATGATCTATTTGGGGCAGTTGCAACTGATCTGGATAAGCTGCTGAGCAGTAGCTGATCTAGATAAACTGGTTGGTTATTTGGTTTGTGTTATTGGAAAACATCTATTTTGCAGTTGTTTCAAGATAAATGAAAATTCTGCNTTCTTAAAAAGCTTCAATTAAAAGTTGTGTTTTCCCTCGGACCTCGCTAATGATCTATTTGGGGCAGTTGCAGCTGATCTGGATAAGGTGCTGAGCAGTAGCTGGTCTGGATAAACTGGTTGGTTATTTGGTTTGTGTTATTGGAAAACATTTATTTTGCAGTTGTTTCAAGATAAATGAAAATTCTGCTCCTATGCAGTAATATTTTCTGCAACAAAACTGTCATAGCAATATATTTGATATTTGAGAAACAAAAACTCACTTTAGAACAGTACAAAAATAAAATACACACCTCACTTCAATGACTATCAAGATTACTAAAAAATATATTTTTATATTACAATTAAAAATATGATAATATTAACTTTAAAATGCAGAGGACGTATGTCACGTGATATGTCATCCTCCAGGGATACCATCCAACTCCGATCACTAATACATGAAACATAAAATAAACATGAACATGATAAAATAAATAAGAATCGTCTAATCAACATCCAACAATGGTGTTGGTAATCTGCACTCACAATTGAACCATTTCTGCAGCACCTTCGCCATCATATGTGTAATCTTCCTATAACTATGCCTCTAGTTGTAGTATAGATTGACCTACGTGACGTTCAAATGCTTCTGGCGGGACCTGCATGTGATCATCGTCAGTCATGCTGAGGTCTGCATCTGTTAGAGAATAATGTCGTGGAATATAGTTGTGGAGTGTCATCATGGCCACTACAATCTGTACCTATTTTGGAAATGAATACGTCGGCATATCATGCAGTATGACTCATTTCTTCTTCAACACTTCAAGCATTNTTTTTTTTTTTTTTGACAAACAACGTTCTAACTGCTTTCTTAAAAAGCTTCAATTAAAAGTTGTGTTTTCCCTCGGACCTCGCTAATGATCTATTTGGGGCAGTTGCAGCTGATCTGGATAAGGTGCTGAGCAGTAGCTGGTCTGGATAAACTGGTTGGTTATTTGGTTTGTGTTATTGGAAAACATTTATTTTGCAGTTGTTTCAAGATAAATGAAAATTCTGCTCCTATGCAGTAATATTTTCTGCAACAAAACTGTCATAGCAATATATTTGATATTTGAGAAACAAAAAATCACTTTAGAACAGTACAAAAATAAAATACACACCTCACTTCAATGACTATCAAGATTGCTAAAAAATATATTTTTATATTACAATTAAAAATATANGTGCCCCACTCTCCCCTCTCTCATGATTCTGTCCTAAAGGTAACATATCTCGCCTCTCTCTCTCACTTCTCTACGATCTGTGGCTTCGGTGACTATGGTTTGCCCTTCTTCTCCTCTCCCTCTTCCCTTCGATCTCTGACTCCTTTTTTTTTCCTTTGCACTTCGTGGTCCCACTGTATTCTCTAGCATTTTCTATGCAGTTTGACATGATTTTGGGATTTGTGGCTCTCTCTTTGCAATTTGTGGCTTTCTCATTTGCGGTTTGAAGTTCTAAGTTTGAGAATTTGGGGTTTGCAATTTCTTTGGGTTCTTTGTGCCCAATTCGACAGTTGATTTGGGTCCTCTTTGCTCTATTCAGTTGTTTATTTGTGGTGGTTGTGTTGTGATGTTTGTGGTTGCCTGAAATTGTGGCAATGTGTATTGTGGCTTTGTGGTGTTCTGTGTTGTACTGTGAAAGTTATGCTCTGGTTGATTGTGGTGGTGATTTTATGATAGTTTTCAAAATATTGGATTTTGTGATTATTTTGGTGTTTGCCCGAAATATTTCAGTTGTGTTGTGATGTTGGTGGTTGCCCGAAATAGTGGTTGTGCTGTTATGGTGGTTGGTGGTTACCCAAAATATGGTGGTTGTGATGTGGTGTGATAGTGATGGTGGTGTTGGTGGCGGTGGTTGGTAGTGGTGGTGGTGTTGGTGGTGCATGGTAGTGGTGGTGGTGTTGGTGGTGCATGGTGTTGGTGGTGCATGGTGTTGGTGGTGATTGTGTTCATGTGGTTGTAGTGGTGTTGGTGTGATAATGATGATGTGGTGTGGATGTTGTGTGAAGATGGTGATGTGTTGGTAACGGGTTTTTCGTGGTGTTGGTGTTGGTATTGCAATGTTGGTGGTAGTGTTGATATTGCGATGTTGGTGGTGGTTGTGTCATTGTGATGTTTTCGGTGATGTGGTAGTGGTGTTGGTGTTGTAGTGATGGTGTGAAATTGATGATGTGGTGGTGGTGATTGTATGGTGATGATAGTGTTAATGATGAAGTAGTGTTATGGTGGTGATAGTGTTAGTGTTGAGGTAGTGGCAGTGTGTTGTTTGTTGATAATGTGGTGGTGATAAATGCTTAATGTGCGGTAGTGATGATATGCTGAAATTTTAGATGTTTAGTTATTTGCATACTAGTTGTTGTCATTGGCAAGACAAAAGAAACCAGTTTGTCTGCTACTAGGGATAAAGAGATGACATTAATATTTTGTGATCTCTGTGTTAAGGAGGTCAAATTGAGAAATAGGCCAACCACCTATTTTAACAAGAAAGTTTGGTAGAATATGATAAATATTTTAAGGAAAGCACATGAAAATATGATAAAAATTTTAAGAAAAGCACAAGAAGAGAATATGATAAAATATAATTTAAAAAAAAATGAGATCAGTTGAAAAAAGATTGAAAAATATGAAAAGAGCTAAAGCGAGTATCCACAGGTCTGGTTAGGATCCTATAAAGCGAACCATCAATGCTCTGAAGAATGGTAGACCGAGAAATTGGATGTGAGAATGTTTGAAATATAAACTCATTTAAATTACTTTAAGTTTTCATTGATCAATTTAGTATTAATTGATTTGTAGGTCGTGCCAGCTGTAAAAAAATTAAAGTTCAGTGACATTAACCCTGAGCTTGAAGATAAGTTGGATCGTATATTCGGTGGAGTGGTGACCACTGATGATTAAGCACGGGAACCAAGCCTTTGTTTTTTATCACAAAATGAGTCTATGAAAGGTGTCATTGTTGACCTCATTTTCAGTGAGGTCTTAGTTTCCTACTCTCAGAACCATAAATCTAGCCTTAGGAGCTTCTCGTTGACCATCTTAGCAGACTAGTAATAGAGCCCACCTCCCGTAAAACTTCAAACCACCTCGTGACTCATTTTTGTGAAGAACTGCATGAGTGGTTACAAGCACTCAACTTCTAGTTGCAAGGGCTAAGGACCAACATGTAGATAGACCGAAAATGAGTTCCTACAGGATCATACGACCTTAGGTGAACCCTTTGTGACTCAGCAACGCGCTCGCTACACCACGCACGAAGTTGACACCTTTTGGCCTGACAGTCAGCAAACTCGTCCGGACGCGCTGTGTTGGCGCGTCCGGAACGTCAATTTTAGCCAGGAACCATTTTGCTAGGGTTACGCGCGTGGACAAATGACACGAATATCGATGCACGTTCTTTTTTTAATTAGCGATGCGCAAGCCCGGGCTCAACCCAGGTTCAACTTGGGTTTGATTTGAACTCGGGCTGAGGACGGACTAATCACCAGCTCATGTAATTTTGAATTTCAAATTTCAAAATTCAAATGAATAATTTAAAATGGTCTTAACTGAAAATGATTTGATGTAATATTTTTCTAATTAAGCTGGCTGGTGAAAGAAAAGTATTCAAGTGGCCGCCAATGTTTTCGCATAACGGCTACTTGGATTAATTCGGCCCGCTCCTATTCTAAAAGGAACGTCGGCTTCTTCCTCGAGCTCTCGGCACCATTCGAGACCCTCTCCACCGAAAAGCAGCATTCGATATCCCCTCTGGCCAAGAGAACTCTCCCGATCGCTTCCTTCCCCCCGCTCCTCTGCTCGATCTTGCTTGCCTCACGCTCCCGAACGAAGCTCCTGCTCGATTCTGCTCGACAGGAAGAACCGAAGGGCTCGACTCCTTGCTGCGCCGAAGAACTCCGCCCTATCCCGCTCGCCTGCTCCTCCCTTTTGCGCGCGAAAAATTTGTCGATCGGTCCCACTACGAACAGAAGCTCTCGACCGAACTCCCTCTTCCTCTGCTCGATTCGGGTCCCCTCGCTTGCCAGCTCTCTCTATCCCGCTTGACTCTGCTTGATTCAGTTCCCATTCGACTCTTCCCGCTCGAACCCGCTAGCTCTTCCGCACGCAGAAGAAGCCCTGCTCGTCCTTGCCTCCTCCCTCCTTGATCGACAGAACCCCCCGCTCCTCTATCCCGCTCGCCTCGTCTCCTTTGCACGGAAGCAGCCCTAAACGGACTCCTCCCCCTTTTGCTGTCTTCTTCCCTGAAAGTTCTGAGATTTGTCGGTACATGTCCTACCTCCTTGCTTTAATTTTGTTTTCGGATACCTTAATCGAAACTTTTCAGTCTGTTTTAAAGTTGGAAGAGAAAGGGGATTTAAGAGGCGGTAGAAGGTTATCTTTACTGGTTTGCAAAATTTGGGGTTAAATCTTGCTAAAATCCTGCTACCAAACCGCCTCTTGGGGTTTTATGCCAAGCGAGCCAATGTGAGGGTTTAATAAATATTCTAGAAGTGATTTCTGTTATAGCCTAATATTTGTGTAGATTCTTTGATCTTGATAGATTGTTGGGTCATGTCAAGGCCTCTGTTGGTTCATCATATTTGCTTTTGTTGCTTTCAATTGGTGCAAAGATTTTGAAACAGCAGATCAAAGCATTCGGTTTACTTGTAAAAGGTCTTAGGATGGGGTAGACTTGTTGATGTTCTTACAGAAGGAGCACAAAGTTTCTTTCTTGTCTAAGGTTGTGAACTTACCCTTGCTGAGCGGACTTGATGAGCTACTTAAACAATTTGAAGCAGCTAGCCTGAAATTCAGAAGGAAGGTTTACATACATGTCACTTAATTCCTTTGGTATTTATCATCTAACATCTAAACCCCAATCTTTACATGCATGCCACCAATCCTACGCATGAAGAGGTATACTTCAGTTTTTTTTTTATTATTATTAAAAAAAAAGCTCAAATTCTGGTATTTTTGATGTGATGTGAAATATTGGGTGGTATAAATGAAAAGTAGAGTTTAAGTGTTAGAAATGTAAATGCAAGGGAATCGTGGGGTATGTATGCAAACCTTCATAGTATTATTTTATGCTCTTCCTGATGTTAATTAAGCACCATTTAAATACTGATTTGGGGAGTCAAGAATGTTGTTTAGTTTGCCATATGTGCTGAAATGTACTATAGAAAGCTGTCGTTTGGTTTGGAAGTTGTAGGGCGGCTGTAGAAAGTTGCAGTTTTGTTTGGGAGAGTTGTAGGAGCTGTAGAAAGTTGCTATTTAGGTTTGGGAGAACTATATTAGCTGTAGAAAGCTGGTGTTCGATGTTTGGAAATGTTGTGAGAGTTGTTTGATCTATATTAGCTGTAAAGCTTCTGTTTGAAGTGTATAATCGCTGTAGGCTGCTGTTTTGAGGCTTACAAGAGCTGTTTGAAGTGTATAATCGTTGTAGAGTGTTGTGGGAAGCTTAAAAGTCGTTGTATATGTGTTGTTTGAGGTTGTCAATCACTGTAGAGTGCTGTAGGAGGCTCCTAGCTGCTGTCTGAAGCCATATGAAGTCGTAGGGTTGTTCTCTAGAGTTCCTAGTCGATGCCCGGAGTCGTAAGGAGCTACAGAGTTGATGTCCTGAGTTTCTAGCCGCTGCCCGGAGCTGTAGGAGGCCGTAGGATCACCGTACAAGCTTGCTAGTTACTGTCCGGAGATGTAGGAAGCCTTAGTATCACCTGAGTTCTTAGTTGCTGTTACAACTTGTTCTGTTGCTTACTGGTTTTTTTATTTATTTATTTTTTTCTTTTTTACAATTTATTTAAATTCTCTACAAATTATATTATGTTTTATGAGCTAAACATGCAACAGGGATAGCAGCAGCAGATACGTCACGTACTTATGTACATTTTATTTGTTATTTTACCATTTCAATTTACTCTTGCTCTAACACATTATGCAGTCACTGATTACAATTTTATTTTCAAAAAAAAAAATTTCAAAAAATTAAACAATATTTAAAAAAAAAAACAACAAAAACAAAAATATAACACGTACTTTTGAATCTACGGGAGCCTCTCGGAGGAGGTAACCCACCACGGTTGCTAACGAGATCTCTCCGGTTTAAATGGATTTTATAATTTGTTTAAACTAAGTAAGTTCAAAAGAAAATAGTGACACCGGAACGAGGGAACCGTGGGATCATAACCGGTGTCGCTCTAATCAACTTTAACTCCCCCATAATGGTAATAAAATCAATACTTTGAAACACACATGGTAAAACCTTTTGAACGTTAGACTTTAAGACTGCCACTTCAACGAGGAGATTGGAGCAACTTCATGAGCAGCGCAGCAAGAAGCTTGAAGCCAGACTACAAGTGGAGGTGGTCGTCATTCTACAACCACAAAATAAGTCTACACCAGTTAAACTCTCTCCTTAGTCTAAATAACAACCCATAGAACTTCGAAGTAGCTCGCCCAGCGCGACTTAAATTCTCACCCTCTTTTAAGCTCCTGCATAGTCATACTGAGTAGTATAAGCCCTAACTCGCCTTAAGTTCTGAGATTGTCGTCCAGAATGACGTAAAACCTCTTATCTCTACGGGTTATTTGCATAATCAGTTATTATGCAAGTGTAAGTCTCAAACGAATAAAATTGACAGGATTAAAACATTCAAATAACATCCTCTCCAAAACACAGCCACACAGTAGGATAGTTTGGGAAGTCACTGAGAATTTCCCTCAAGATCTGTGACGTCCCCTACCCTTTATTTCCTTTGGACTCCTGAAAGAACTGTTTCTACTTGAGCTACTTCAATTTGGTTTTTTCCACGCCCTACCGTGAAAACCTAAACCTCGAATTCATTATTAAGAGTTTTCTCAAGTGACTCTCGTCATTTGAGATGTAATTAATTATAGGGGTTTGCCTTTATAGGGAACTTGGAACTCAGTTAAAATAAATCTTATTTAATATTTGTATTAAATAGGAGAATTTGTCGGTCACATATAAAATGTTCGCAGACCAAATGGATGTCACAAATCTCTTTGTTTTTATTATTGGATTAATGAGATTCATCCGGTCTCATTTTTTTTTAAATTAAAACACAACTTTCATAATCTAAACTATATACTTTATATCTAAATTAAATTTTTAAATCAAAAAGTTGACCGACAGTCATGGAGCGATTCCAACACTCATTTAAAACCATCAGTAGTTATTTCTTAGTAGGGTTAAATACTCTGATCAGCTTATCATTGAAAGTTATTATACCCAAAGACCTCACATTTTTAAGCACACCTGTACAAATTTCACAAGATCATTTTTATATGTTATATTTTAAGGTAGTTTCATGTGTGCTTCTTTTCCTAAATTTACATAAACACGATATCTCTAATATATTTGATAAATATTTTATGATTATGTTGAAGTGACTGATGAAATACATGTGGATGCACGTCTGCTTAACATTTACATTGAATGATGTGATACACCAACACAAAATATTATGTTTGTATGTGATTTCAATATGTGCTTCATATTTGTAATGACCAGATGAGAAAAAAATGCAGGCAACAGTTGTATTTTTTATTTTTCTATGCAAACTCAAAAGTATAACTTCATGAAGCCTCCTTCAGGTTAGCTTGAATATGAACTAATGTAATAATTTCTTGTGCAATATTAATGATTAATATTACAACAAGGAAATTTTAGTTGGTTGACGCTAGATATACATTACAAAGAGGGTACCTCAAACCATTTCCCAATACCAAATATCACATTCCTGATTTCGAATGAGTTAGCAATGTCACTCCGTGTAGGAAATATATGTTTAGTAGGAGACACTCATCTTTACGTGGTGTCATTGAAAGAATATTAGTAGTTTGAAAGAAAAAATGTCATACTACGGATATGTTGATATATCCATTTCCTAAACAATTGCAGATTGTGGTCATCACAATGGCTCTTCACAATTATATTCAGTGGCATCCTTTGTGCAACGATATTGACATCAATAGGACTGATGGAGATCATTTACATATTATTGTTGAAGCATATGAATATCGTCTAGGATAATCTTTATCACAAGTGTTGACCTCATTTTTGGTCACATAGGACTTGCGACCAGATTGGCCAAAAGTGAACTTACCCATTTTTAGCCTGGTATGGTCACGCAGAGCCTGAGCATGACCATGCCATAAAGTATCTCGGCGTGGTCACACCTAGCCTGGGAGTGACTACACCCAAAAGTTTCTCGGCGTGTTCACGCCAGGCCTGGAAGTGACCACGCCCGGGTAACACTCCATCGATCTGTGGCCTTCGTCCACAGATCAGGACATGAAACGTCACACTATTTCACCGGCGGTGTTTCGTCCATCTNCACTAGCTCATGCCTCCGCAGCAGGTAGTCGCCGTCCATTGCAGCCTATAGCTTTCCGCTCGGTACCGTCCCCGTAGCTGCATGTTGCGACCCACTGTCATTGACCACTATTTATCTTCATCGAAGTTGTCTCTCCCCATCCAACACCACCGATCGTCGCCATCATTGCCTCCACTTAAAAACTTCAAAATTTAAAAAAATTTCAGAAACTTTTAATTTTTGGTAACTTTCGGACGAACAAGTAAAATCATTTAAAAATTTGGGAGCAACTGATACGCTATTAGTAAACTTTCATGTGACACAAATCTAGAGAATTGTTTTGGGCACAAAATGTTTAGACTTAAATTTAAATCATTCAGAAGTGATTTCAACAAACTTATAGTCAAATTAACCAACTTTATGAGACAAAGTAAATAGCAAAAAAGTGGGTCAATTCTATTCAAATCAAGCTTAGATAAAGCCTTTAAATTAGTTCGATAGAGTGTATGGTTTCCTTCCTTACTAGTAGTGGAGGCACTCCCAAGCTCTATAAATAGAGCCATACCTCTTTAATGATGGACCAATAGTTGGTTCGAGAAGGAATTGAATCTTAGTGACGTTTCATACCAAAGACTCGACAAACTGTTCCCATTTTTGTAGCAATTGATCATTGTCGAGGACCACTCATTGGCGAGTGTCGACCATCATCGGTTAAACCCCTACTCATTACAACAAAGCCCCTTGCGAAGTCATAACGTGCGCCGACGAAACGACATGCAGAGTAAAGATCAATGTCGCTTAGTAAAATTTAATGTCGCGGAGTAATAATGCATCATAGCTAGCAATGCAACATCCTGAACATAGTGCAAGAATGCACCTCAAAGATGGTGCATCGAAGTCCTCACAATTACTAATTACAATTTCTCTCGACCGTTATACAACGAATCCTTGTACATTCAATCATTGTACTTTAAGGAACTGTGTAACATTTTACTCTATATGTGATAATAACATGTTTGTATAGGCATTAACTTATATTAGATCGTTCTGACTAAGCTAGGCCCCGTGTTTTTTCTTTCATATTTTCCATATAAAAATTTCCTACGTGTTTACCTCACTCCTACTATATGTATGTGTTTTGGACTTTCGTGCCAGACTAAGACGCCAAAAAATTACTATACAACTATGAATTTTTTTTCGGCACTCGTCAAATNAATGCAAAACATTAATATTTTAGATAAACCAGAAAACAGACAATAACAATCACCCAACCCCCATCACAGCCACCAATCAAGCCCCACCACAACAACTGCCCAACACCCACCATAGGCACCACCAAAACCCCACCACAGCCACCAACCAACCCCCACCACAGCCACCAACCAACCCCCACCAAAGGCACCATCCAACACTTAGCACAACCACCAATCAACTCTCACCACATTGACCACCCAGCCCCCACCATAGTCACCATTCAACACCCAACACAACCACCAATCTACCCTCGACACAGCTACCACCCAAACCCCACCATCAAAAATCCCACCAAAGCCACCATCCACCCCCACTGCATCCACCACCCAACCCCAACCATATATCCAAAAACTTCCCACATTCATAGATGAAATAAGAAAATTATACATAATCTTGAGATGATGCAATTACAATTAGGCTAGTAGAGACAAAGCCCTGAATAAATGAAGCACCCTAGCTCATATATTTTTTTAAAATTACCACTCAAACACCAAAGGAAGTGAAGAAACCTCAATTCATATTTTTCATTTGGAGCAATTACATATGGCGCACCTGAAACATTACAATGTAAAAGTGAAGCATGCTCTTCTATCCAAACTTGAGTTTCACACTTGAAACATAAACTAAAATGGGTATAATTTTGAGATGATGTNCCAAAGGCACCATCCAACACTTAGCACAACCACCAATCAACTCTCACCACATTGACCACCCAGCCCCCACCACAGTCACCATCCAACACCCAACACAACCACCAATCTACCCCCGACACAGCTACCACCCAAACCCCACCATCAAAAATCCCACCAAAGCCACCATCCACCCCCACTGCATCCACCACCCAACCCCAACCATATATCCAAAAACTTCCCACATTCATAGATGAAATAAAAAAATTATACATAATCTTGAGATGATGCAATTACAATCAGGCTAGCAGAGACAAAGCCCTGAATAAATGAAGCACCCTAGCTCATATATTTTTTTAAAATTACCACTCAAACACCAAAGGAAGTGAAGAAACCTCAATTCATATTTTTCATTTGGAGCAATTACATATGGCGCACCTGAAACATTACAATGTAAAAGTGAAGCATGCTCTTCTATCCGAACTTCAGTTTCACACTTGAAACATAAACTAAAATGGGTATAATTTTGAGATGAGGCTTATAGCAAGTCCAAACTACTCAATGTTGAACCTTCACATACAAATGAAGCACCAAATTCACTTGCCACTCAAAACTACTCAATGTTGAATCATCATTCAAACTAGAAGTAGCAAGCCTATCTATCTTTCAAACATGGTACAAATGAAGCACCCGATTTCATCCATTTTCAAGCAACATCTTGAACCTTTCATTCGATATCCTACATTTCACCTTTCTTTCATTGCAATATCCAAATCCAAAATCAACAAGACCGCAAATGAGAAATCTAAAAGCACAAATAATCAATATGAAGAAAATCTCACAACAAATTGCAAAACGGAGAGCCAAAAATCACATAAGGAAAGTCAATTCATCGACAATTGCGTGAATTTACTTACAGAGCACAGTAACCAGAGCTTCGAGTGAGAAGGGAGAGGAGAAAGGCAATGCTAAGGATGATAGAGACGCGGCTGAGGGAGAGAAGCCCAGCCTTCGCGAGATCGATCTCACCTAGGGCAAGCGAGAGTCGAGAGAGTGCCTAGGGAGCAGTGGGATAATAGTTCCTTAATGGAATGTGGGCCGCAGGGTCGATCCCGCAGCCGCNTAAAAGCACAAATAATCAATATGAAGAAAATCTCACAACAAATTGCAAAACGGAGAGCCAAAAATCACATAACGAAAGTCAATTCATCGACAATTGCGTGAATTTACTTACAGAGCACAATAACCAGAGCTTCGAGTGAGAAGGGAGAGGAGAAAGGCAACGCTAAGGATGATAGAGACGCGGCTGAGGGAGAGAAGCCCAACCTTCGCGAGATCGATCTCACCTAGGGCAAGCGAGAGTCGAGAGAGTGCCTAGGGAGCAGTGGGATAATAATTCCTTAATGGAATGTGGGCCGCAGGGTCGATCCTGCAGCCGTGTTTAATCTGAAATTCTATCAGTGTATTAGAATAATCTCCGCGATGCACTAGCCAAATAGGACGCGCCGCGTTTGTGATAAGTGCCGAGAGCATTAAGTTGCCCCAAATGCACCTTAAATATGGTGACTGTTAGAAAGTTGGGGTCGTATTTTTTTCAAAACTATAATTTTGTAATAGCCAGTGCAAATTTTTGATGTAACTGTCAAAAGCCGACCCTTAGTGTGTTACTTTTCATAAATTTTAATTGATTTTTACTTTTGTCTTTAAGGCTGAATTTTTGTTTTTTTATAAGAAGCCAAATGTGTACCATTCAACCAAATAATTATTGGTGTGAAGAAGATATTCAGGCATTATATTTTTATAATCTGCAAATTATTTAAGTTTGGAAATAAAAAAATAATTAGACAGTTTATATTTTGTTTCATCAGAACCAGTCACCCGTCCATTACATGACCAAAGTCTTTTTCTGATTTTTTTTCTAATTCAATGATTGAATTTTTGTAGAAATAATTTGATTTCTTTGGTTTTTAATGATAAATTACAATAATATGCTTACTAATATATAAAAAACAGGGGTGAGAGGACAAATCCGACCTTTGTGACATGTTCTTTCCGGTGCACCCCTATCAAATAACTTATCATTACTAATTTATTTAATTATTACTTATAGTTTCTTAAATGAACCGTATAATAACAAAAATTCATGAGATTTCGGCATACACTTAGATAAAAGATTTTGATAATAAAGCTTGACACCACAAGAATAGGGTTTAGAAAATGATAAGTAGTGACACCATAAGATTTTACGTGGAAAACCCGTAAAAGNGAGGACAAATCCGACCTTTGTGACATGTTCTTTCCGGTGCACCCCTATCAAATAACTTATCATTACTAATTTCTTTAATTATTACTTATAATTTCTTAAATGAACCGTATGATAACAAAAATTCATGAGATTTCAGCATACACTCAGATAAAAGATTTTGATAACAAAGCTTGACACCACAAGATTAGGGTTTAGAAAATGATAAGTAGTGACACCACAAGATTTTACATGGAAAACCCATAAAAGAAAAAAAATTCACTATAAGTTTATGATAACAAAAATCCCTTGTCCCTCGGACGGGAAAAAGTTACAGTCTTCTAAATTACAGTGTCGACGTGTGAATTAATTTGTCATAAAAAGTGTGTGGCAGCCGATGATGATCGGTAGAGACCGGCAGGTGGTGGTTGACGGCGGTCAGCGGTGATCAATGGTAGTCGAAGATGATTGATGGCGATCAGCGGCGATCAATGGTAGTGGGCAGCAAACGACTGTGGCAGGAGTGGTGCTTGACTTCAGCTACTTCTCANGGCAGCCGATGATGATCGGTAGAGACCGGCAGGTGGTGGTTGACGGCGGTCAGCAGTGATCAATGGTAGTCGAAGATGATTGATGGTGATCAATGGTAGTGGGCAGCAAACGACTGTGGCAGGAGTGGTGCTTGACTTCAGCTCCTTCTCAAAACTTCATGTTTTTTCTCCATACTCAATATCTCATTTCCCCTCATGAGATGAATGGGGCTCTATTTATTGTATTCTTGGTGCAAGTAATGCAGTAATGTGAACCACTTTGATCGGATTGATCAGACAGCTATCTTCAATTAGACAGTGTTTGATGGACATTTGAGTGTTTTAGCGATGTCAGAATTGAACAATCTTGAGTTTGCTAGATTCGTCTTGTCGAGACGGTCTATTTAACTATAGGCTTGCTAGATTCAACATTCGTTTGACCATCTAAATATGTCTGCAAATCTTTCAAGTGTGGTTTAATAACTTGATCTAAACTTGATCTAACTCAGATTAANCTTCAGCTCCTTCTCAAAACTTCATGTTTTTTCTCCATACTCAATATCTCATTTCCCCTCATGAGATGAATGAGGCTATATTTATTGTATTCTTGGTGCAAGTAATACAGTAATGTGAACCACTTTGATCGCATCGATCAGAGAGCTTTCTTCAATTAAAAAATGTTTGATGGACATTTGAGTGTTTTAACGATGTCAGAATTGAGCAATCTTAGTCTTGCTAGATTCGTCTTGTCGAGACGGTCTATTAGACTATAAGCTTGCTAGATTCAACATTCGTTTGACCATCTAAATATGTCTGCAAATCTTTCAAGTGTAGTTTAATGACTTGATCTAAACTTGATTTAACTAGGATTGTATTAATTTTGATATCATTGGGTCTGTCTCATCGAGCCGATCGATTTGAGTATATGTTTGCTTAAATTGGAGCTCAAGATGACTCTAAATTGAAGCTTGAATATTTCTTGTTGAAAGATTGTCTTCAGATCCGTGTCATGTTTTGAGATTCGTGTCNTTTGAGTATATGTTTGCTTAAATTGGAGCTCAAGATGACTCTAAATTGAAGCTTGAATATTTCTTGTTGAAAAGATTGTCTTCAGATCTGTGTCATGTTTTGAGATTCGTGTTATGCTTCGAGATTCAGGCCAGATGATAATTTGTTGATGGCATATCAAATATCGCGATTATAATTTTTAAAAATGAAATACATGTGCTTATATATAAATAAAAAGATATATATAAAAATTAAAATTTAAGTATTAGATCTATAAATGCAATTGAATGATAAGCAAATAATTTTCATAAAATTTAATATGGCCACAAGGTGACAATGTTAAATACTTCAACGTTAAGCTTCGGAGCTAGATCTAAGCATTGCATAGCNCAATTGAATGATAAGCAAATAATTTTCATAAAATTTAATATGGCCACAAGGTGACAATGTTAAATACTTCAATGTTAAGCTTTGGAGCTAGATCTAAGCATTGCATAGGTAGCCCATCACGCTCTCTATAAGCGCTCTTGCAACGGGCAGACTTGGCCACAAAATTTTACATAGAAACTGGGCTCACGCTCGACCCAAGCCTACTTTTATCTTGTCAAAGCCTAAATCAGCCCTGCCCACGCCAAGCTTGNCTAGCTGTTAATTGTCTCTGTGCCAACAAATTGATAAGAGCTTTCAATCCCATTGATAAATATTTTCTAATTGTCTCCAATGAATGTTGGAATCGCTCAATCACTCCTCTCATTGATTCATTTTGCAAACAATCTAGAGGGTTATTGCTGACACTTCCCTTGTTGTTATTATTAAGCAGGCTTGGAGTCCAGGATAGCTATCTAGTTTGTCAAGCAGATCCATAAATATAGACAGTCATACGAAAAATGTTACTCAATCTTGTGGGGTGTCCATGTAGTAGCTCCCCAGCCCATTTAATTACCAATAAATATTGATTTCATGCATAAAGTTTGTTTGACGTATGAGTTGTAGAATTCGTATAGCAAACATGAAGCCGCCGTAATCTTTCTTTTGAGGCTCTCACTCTGAGTCCGTTCTAAATATGTGCTCTGCTCAGGTAATATGTGTGAATCATATAGCATTAATTGAACATCTAAAATCTAAAGCTAGAGTATAATGAGAAGAGATAAATACAAAGTAACATATAGATTGTTCGTGCTACAATGAAAAACAACCAAATCAGATATCTCATGAAACAAACGGAAAAAAAAGCTAAAGTCACTAAACAATAACTCAACGAAATCAACTATCCTTGTTGTCCATAAAAAATGTAAATAGTTAACTCTACAGTCAGATGGAATTTTCATGAATATATGTCTGCTGGTCAGATCCTCCAGCAACTTCAATGAATTCATATACAACAATGTATCCCCATAAACTTTGTGAAACATCTTCAGAACTTGAAGAAAGTCGTCTATGGAGGTTTCATGTGAAGTGTCAGCCTGAATTATGCAAGAATCTACCAATTTTTTTTATTTGAGTTCTAACAAAGGTAGTACTTATTTTTTCCTTTTCTCCACCCTATGACGCTTTGACCATCATGTAGACTCCAACTCCTTTTGGTTTAGGCTGAGGCCTTCACCAGACTCAATTACATGCTTGGTCTACAAATCCTTTTATGTGCTTGCAAACTCATGCTCACTTGAGGTGAATGAATGAGTGCCCGTCGCAACAACCCACAACATACGGTTCAACTTATCCAGCAGCTCAGGGTTAATACCATTGAATTTGAATTTCTCATTGGTTGGCACTGCCTGCAACAAACATGTAAGTTTATTACTTAAAGCAGCTTAGTAGAATAAACAATGGAAAAACAAGTAATCATTTGATAAATTATTACTTTTAATTTCTCAGTCCACCAATCTTCAGAAGCATCTGTTGTCTATTTCACTAGATCACAAACCAAGCTCATGGATCCTCGTTTTAGTTCCTTCCATAATTATTAATCATTCATCAATTGATCTTGCTTATTCTTAAATTTTAATATATCATAATCCCTTCTTGGCATTTTCTTGAACTTCTTCATAATATTTTGCCATCCTTTTTTGTTAAAATAAATGGTGGGTATATTTGCTAGCTCAATCTCCCTAAGATAGATGTCACAAAATATGATTGTGGCTTCTTTATCCAAAATGGCCGATGAACAGACTTCTTTGGTTTTAACAGTTGCTTTACTAACAAATAAAATGCAAAACATTAATATTTTAGATAAACCAGAAAACAGACAATAACAATCACCCAACCCCCATCACAACCACCAATCAACCCCCACCACAACAACTGCCCAACACCCACCATAGGCACCACCAAAACCCCACCACAGCCACCAACCAACCCCCACCACAGCCACCAACCAACCCCCACCAAAGGCACCATCCAACACTTAGCACAACCACCAATCAACTCTCACCACATTGACCACCCAGCCCCCACCACAGTCACCATCCAACACCCAACACAACCACCAATCTACCCCCGACACAGCTACCACCCAAACCCCACCATCAAAAATCCCACCAAAGCCACCATCCACCCCCACTGCATCCACCACCCAACCCCAACCATATATCCAAAAACTTCCCACATTCATAGATGAAATAAAAAAATTATACATAATCTTGAGATGATGCAATTACAATTAGGCTA
>JXCR01071165.1:24994-57417 GCA_002079205.1 Phalaenopsis hybrid cultivar | reverse complement strand
CAACATTCTACACGATAAAGTATTGCAGGTCTCACCAACACCTTATAAGGTGTACTTTTCTATCACACAATAGGTCGGATGCATTCCTCCTCTTCAATCATCCAATTTGAATTCTACTAATAACATCCCCATATATATCACCATCACTTTGAACAATAGACTCGAGATAAATAAAATGTTCACTCATTTTAATGACTTTGTTCACTCATGTTAATGTTTACTCATTTTAATGACTTTGATCACCCATTGTTACAACACAGCCACTAGATCTACTACAACAAAATTACATTTCATGTATTTAATTTTAGATCTATTCAAAAGAAAGCCTTCAGATTCTAAAGTTAACCTCCATAATTTAAGTTTTTCTTGAACTCTATCTAGTTTTATCCACAAGAATATCAACAACAAAAAAGCATACACCATGGTACATCCTCCTGTAAATGTCTTATAATAACATCCATAACTAAAGCAAAAGGATATGGGCTTAAACTTGATTCCTAAAATAATCAAACTGAAATAGGAAAATACTCTATCAATCCTCCTTCTGTTCAAAAATAAGAAACAACTCTAGCATACACATATTTAATGATTTAAATATAAGTAATATCAATACCTTTATTTTCTATGACTCTCTAAAATACTCTCTTGATACCTTATAAGTTTTTTGCTAAATAAAAAAAAATCATATATATGTTCTCCTTGCTCTCTTTGTAGTTTTCCATCAAAACTCTCAATAAATCTATAACTTTCATAGTATACTTGGCCGACATAATTCCAAACTGATTTTGAGAAATCTATCNATATAAGTAATATCAATACCTTTATTTTCTATGACTCTCTAAAATACTCTCTTGATACCTTATAAGTTTTTTTGCTAAATAAAAAAAAAATCATATATATGTTCTCCTTGCTCTCATTGTAGTTTTCCATCAAAACTCTCAATAAATCTATAGCTTTCATAGTATACTTGGTCGACAAAATTCCAAACTGATTTTGAGAACGTCTTGCTCTCTCCCATATATTTAATGTACAACACATTAACTTGATTCATCTATAATTTGCACACTCATATGCATCCACTTTATTCATAAAAGTAGGGGCCAAAATACTCTTCCTCCACTCTCAGGCATCCTTTTAGTTTCTAAAATTATATTAAAAAGCTTAGCCAAAAAATTCTCAAATCCCCTAAACATTTACATACTTGTTTTGGTAAACCATCATGTCCTATTGATTTTTTTCCCCTAATTTTCTTTAAAAATCTCAACTTCTATTTTACTAATGCAACGGTAAAAATAAAATAAAAAATTATTATTAATTATATTAACATCACTAAATTTAATCATATTTTTAGAATCTTCATTAAAATGTCTATAAAAGTATCTCTTCCACCTATATTGAATATCCTCATCTAAGAAAAATATTTTTATTTTCATCATTAATACATTTTACATGAACTAAATATTTAATTCTCTTTATTTGGCAAGCTTATGTATATATTTGTTATCCTTTTTGGCATTTAATCTATTATAAAGATCGTTAAAAGCATAATTCTTAGCATCAAAATTTCTTCTCTTAAACTCCTTACAGGCCACATTATATTTTTCCTAATTCTGAAAGTTTTACATTTAAATCAATTTTTATAACAAAAATTTTTATATTTTATCTTTTCTTGTACATTATTATTCATCCAAGTACATTTTCTGCAATTTGTTTAATATTGCCCGTTATTTTATACCGCATCATATTAGCTTCTTCATGAACATCTCAAATATTAAAATTTTGAAGTTTACTCATAAACAAAATTTTATTTGTCACTTCTAAGTGCCCTCATCTAATACTATGATAATATTGTGTTATATTATTTATCTTTCAATCATTCATCTTAAAATCTAAAACCAATAATCGATATTAAATGCTTAAATTTCTACTTGAAATGACCTTACAATCTTTAAAATCTCGACGATCCCTTTTTTCATAAGAAATAATCAATCTGTGCTTTATTGAATACATTTTCATATAGAATAATATGTTCATCTCTTTTCTTAGATAAAGTATTAGCAAAAACAAAATCATAAGATTAAATAAAATTTAATATAACTATACATTCTTATTTAGTCACTCCAAAATCATAATCATCATGAATATTTCTAAAATCTTCTATCACTCTACCAACATCTCCATTTAAATCTTTTTCAATAAAATTTTTTTATTCAATAGGTATTCTTTGTATTAATTCTTTCNATAATCATCATGAATATTTCTAAAATCTTCTATCACTCTACCAACATCTCCATTTAAATCTCTTTCAATAAAATTTCTTTATTCAAGAGGTATTCTTTGTATTAATTCTTTTAAGTCATTCTAAAATTTTTCTTTTAAATATATATTTGAACCTGTTTGAAGACTATAAACTTTTATAACATTAAAAATCTTAGTATCAAGAGCAATCTTAAGGTTATAATTCTATCACTAATTCTATTAATTTTAATAATATTATCTATAAAACTCTTATCTATAACTACACCTACATCATTTCTAATACGAGTGGTACTTAAATACCAAAGTTTAAAACATAAGATATCAATCTCCCTAGTCTCTTCTCCAAATCATTTAGTTTCTTGAATGCATAAGATATTTATCTTCCTATAAAACATAATCTACTAATTTCTTTAATTTACCTATGATGGCACGTATATTTCAAGATTTTATCCTAATATTAGTTTCATTGACTATAATTTTTGCTCGCATCCATTCATAGTATGAGAACCATTACTTGCTTAACACTGCATCCAGACGTTGGTGCAATGACCTTTGCACAATTTTCACTATATTCAGTTCATACATCGCATCGCTTCCAAGGGACGTCCTAGCATTAACACAATGATACAAAGAATTCATGTCATGCTTTTTCGATAAAATTTTATGTTGATTGTCGATTACCTAACGCAATCATCCATTTTTTGCATCAAGGGCTAGGTACCCAACAATAGCAGTGTTTGCGTCTAAAATAAAAGCCAAAATAGCCCTACCAAAAAAAAAATGGGAAATAAAGTTAACAATAGATGTTTAAAAAAGAGGATTTGAAGGGAAAAAAAGAACTAATCTGTTTTATTTTACTTCTAAACTAAAAAAAGAAGTGCCCCCAGGCAAAACAAATAGTAAATTTTCAAATTAAAAAATTTGTTTTGATGGACAATAGGGTTCCCTTTTAACTCCGTTAAGAGAATACAGGGATGTGTAATGTATCTTCTTTGTAAACAAAACTACAATGATAAGCTGTGATTTTTAATTTTTCTTCGATCATTGATTTGCCAAAATAGCACCGCAATTTTGATATTCTGAAATGACAAATTAATTTTGCATCATGGTACATACTTTTAGTTCAACAAGGCTAGGAAAATTATGATAGCAACAAGAAAAAATTCCACAAAAATAAGAGGAAAAACCAAAACAAAACGATATAATCTCGAATACCTAAAAAATAAATACCTACAATTTGAGAGGTCGGCGAGCTCTCCCAAACCATAATTCCTAAGAGTCAAGACAACAATCACATATCCTCCTAACCCTAAACATATTAAGCTATATTTATATCCCATAATAATAACTAACAAATGAATAAATTGTTCTTTTAATCTAGCAACTAGCATAAATTTTCAAATTATTTTGCGGGCTCAGTGGAGCACGAGGCAGTCTAACAACTTAGTCCATAATTCTATAAGCATCTTATATTAGACAAATGAACCTGCAATACAATTGTTAAGAGACCCTTCCAGTATATATTTAGTGGTAGCATGTAATACAAACTACAGGAACTAAGAAGTGAGAATTGCAGTCCCGCTTGAAATACAACAGAACAATAACTTTCAAACGAGCTGAAGGAAAATTAAGTTCAAGTGGAAAGGTATTCATAAACATGACATTGCTATATTTTCTTTTCTTTTTCTTTTTTTTTTTTTTTTGCTCGAGTATTTTGATCTGTTTTTTTTTTTCTCCGAGTATTTTTATCTCAATTGGTACGTGAAGGACAAAATAGATTCACCAATCATTATCTGTTACCATAGAATAAATTGTTTTTAGACCAACCTAACTTTTTAAAGTTAGGTAAAGAAACTTATCATAGTAAATGAAAAAAAATGAGTTAATACGTTGCTGGCTAAACCTGATCATACCTATTTCTTTTCAGACAACTAGACCGACTTTACATCATTCCAGGAACAGCTATTCACCAAAGAAGCCTTGCAAATTCATTAATCCATCAAGTAAATATTCAATCTCCTCTAATAATCTAATATGAACTCTCCTTCCTCACATTTTCTCCATTACCATTACAACACTCATTACCATATCACACAATAGATTCCTCGAACTAAATCTTCTCTCCCTCTCATTTATCCTACTCCTAACATGCTTTTCCACTCAACGTTTAGCCAAATAAATTTCTAATGACATTTTGAGGATCAACCATGTTAAAGAAAACTCACTTTGATCTCAAACAAATTTATAGAAGGGGCTAGTTATAATTAATTACAAATGCAGCATGTATTTATCTCATTCTCAAAAATACTAGTCAATACATGATGTTTCAGCAAAAAATAAAATATCAAAACCAGATCAGTTTTTTATTATGCTACTTCATCAACTAAAAATGCATGTAGAAAACTAGTTCTTCATTACTATCATTTAAATTAGGAGAGAAATTTCCTGGGATGGCCCATTTTTTTCTTTTTATGAGTAACATGGAATTGAAGAGAGTATATTATTTTTCTTACTTTTAATGTAATTCCAACACAATCATTCAGATGCAAAAGGAGTAGGAACATAACCTTTTACATTGAAAATTCGTGAAGAAAAAGCCATAGGCCATGCCAAGTCATATAATCTTCCTTAATAAAGTCTTGCATTACAAAAAGGGAACCTTTCCAAGAGAGTATATTATTTTTCTTACTTTTAATGATAATTCCAACACAATCATTCAGATGCAAAAGGAGTAGGAACATAACCTTTTACATTGAAAATTCGTGAAGAAAAAGCCATAGGCCATGCCAAGTCATATAATCTTCCTTAATAAAGTCTTGCATTACAAAAAGGGAACCTTTCCAAATATAGTCAGAAAAGATGTCGATCTAATATAAAATGTAGATGTAGACAAAAAAGTTTTATATTGCCTTATTCATGTAAAAAGGGGTATGAAAGCATCGACTAAACGATGGTTGAAGACACTTGACAGTGCTCATCAGGCAATAGTTAGCATCAGATGATAGGAGTAAAACACTGAGCAATCAAGGAATGGTAAACGTTAAACTTCAAACAAAACTAGATATAAGGATGGTGGACATCAAAAAAAGGAAGGCTTTGAAGAATGGCAGAATCGAACGACAAAAGCCAAACATCGGTTGAAGGTGGATCANAAACTAGATATAAGGATGGTGGACATCAAAAAAAGGAAGGCTTTGAAGAATGGCAGAATCGAACGACAAAAGTCAAACATCAGCTGAAGGTGGATCGAGCAAGGGTAATAGTGGACATGGAAAATCAAGCAACAGTGACAGAGTTTTGGAGGCTGTCAAATGTTGAATGACAAGAATTGGGAGCTAGGAGATGACGAGCTTAAAAAAGACAAAATTTAGAGAACAAGAGTGTAGAATGTAAAGCAAAAACAAGAACCAAAGAATAGAAAATGTAAAACCTCTGTTTAGGAATGCGTTTTTTGGGGTAATCTCCNACAGTGACAGAGTTTTGGAGGCTGTCAAATGTTGAATGACAAGAATTGGGAGCTAGGAGATGACGAGCTTAAGAAAAGACAAAATTTAGAGAACAAGAGTGTAGAATGTAAAGCAAAAACAAGAACCAAAGGATAGAAAATGTAAAACCTCTGTTTAGGAATGCGTTTTTTGGGGTAATCTCTGGGCGCGTCCATGGGCGATGCGTAAGGCAACTCGTCCCAAGCCCACGAGGGGGGCGCAAATCTCGCGGGGCTTACGCCCGAGAAAGTCCAGATTGCAATTCACGCCTTACAGGCGTACGCCCCGCCTCAAAATCGAATAAAAAGGGAAAAAAAACTCTAATTCTACATACCTATGAGAAAAGATATGAGATGACTTAATTTTATTGATGAAAAGAGGGGTATATATAAGTTATTTTGATTGTTTGAGTTTTTTAATCCTTTATGAGTCTTTAATTGATCATTTCACTATAGCTACTGTGAGCCACAAATTTTTTTTCTTTCATGTTAAAGATCTTTTTTAATGTATACCGGGGTATGATTTGCAATTTTTAATCCTTCTAATGATTTTTTTTTAATATTTTTTAAAGATTTTAATCTATTTTTTTAATGTGCTAAGTTAGTTATTAACTTATAAAGATTGTGTGACCAGTAACAATCGCATNATATAAGTTATTTTGATTGTTTGAGTTTTTTAATCCTTTATGAGTCTTTAATTGATCATTTCACTATAGCTATTGTGAGCCACAAATTTTTTTTCTTTCATGTTAAAGATCTTTTTTAATGTATACTGGAATATGATTTGCAATTTTTAATCCTTCTAATGATTTTTTTTAATATTTTTTTAAAGATTTAATCTATTTTTTAATGTGTTAAGTTAGTTATTAACTTATAAAGATTGTGTGACCATTAACAATCGCAATAACAAGAAAGGCTTTGCATGGAAATATACAAGCATGCCCAATGAAAAATATTTCAAATGTATTTTTTGCAATCAAGTGTGTAGTGGAACAATAAAAATGATGAAACATCTTGCCACACAAGAGCATTAATCCATGCACTAAAACCTCCACTGAAGTTCAAGAGAGATGCAGGAAAATATTAGATGTAAAATTCAAAGCACAGCGGGACAGTGTATTAAATGACATTAGAAACAGTGCAATAAATTTTGGTGAAGGTCAAAATGCAACCAATTCATCATTATTTGACTCCTCACAGAGGCCGCTTAGAGTTAGAGGTCCAATTGATTCTTTCACCGCAACACAACCCAGAAATTCTATTCTAAATTCCCAATGGAAAAAAAATGAAAGAAAAGAAGCATGTAGAGTAATTGGTAGATTCTGCTACTCAGCCAAATTGACGTTTAATGTTGTCAATAATTCATATTACATATTTATATTTGAAGCAGTTGCTAATTTTTAACATGTTTTTATTTTGCCTACAATGCATGAATTGAGAACTTGAATACTCAAAGATGAGAATGCTATAAGCAATAAGATGTTAGAGGAGCATAAAAAGACATGAAGTAAATATGGATGCTTGATTATGTCAGACAGTTGGACAAATGAAAAAAGTTAAACTTTGATTAATTTTCTTGTGAACAATACAGTTGGGATTTTTTTACTTAAACCCGTCAATGCTTCTAATGCTATAAAAAATGGTGAGTTACTATTCACTTATTTGGACGACATAATTGGGAAACTTGAAGAAAAAAATGTGTTGCAAATTATAGCACATAATGGGTTAAATTATGTAAATGTGGGTAAAAAGACAATGAAAAAAAGACAACATATTTATTGGACACCATGTGCAACACATTATATTGACCTAATGTTAGAAGATATAAGAAAATTCAAGATTCACGAGAGCACATTTGCAAAAGCAAAACAAGTTAAATTTATTTATGGGCACACATGAGTTCTTGGTTTGATGAGATCTGTATAAATGAGAGGAAACTGTTTCGTCCAACCATCACACGGTTTGCTACAGCATATTTGTCCCTTCAAAGCATTTACAAACCGAAGCAACCACTTCAGGCAATGTTCTCCTTAAAATTTTGGTGTTCTAGTTAATGGGCAAAAAAGATAACGTATAGAAGCTTGAGCTGTTATTTTGTTTGATCCACGTTTTTTTGGTCATCTTGCGTATTTTATCAAAAGTGTTATGTCGCTTGTAAATGTTTTAAGAGATGTTGACTCAGAAGAAAAACCAGTCATGAGTTATATGAGTTAATGGATTCAGCAAAAGAAAAAATTGTTTTTGATTGTGGACATAATGATAAGAAATATGAACTTATTTGGAGGAAAATCGATGTAAGATGGGAAGTCCAACTTTATAAATCACTTATTANGAGAGATGCAGGAAAATATTAGATGTAAAATTCAAAGCACAGCGGGACAGTGTATTAAATGACATTAGAAACGGTGCAATAAATTTTGGTGAAGGTCAAAATGCAACCAATTCATCATCATTTGACTCCTCACAGAGGCCGCTTAGAGTTAGAGGTCTAATTGATTCTTTCACCGCAACACAACCCAGAAATTCTACTCTAAATTCCCAGTGGAAAAAAAATGAAAGAAAAGAAGCATGTAGAGTAATTGGTAGGTTCTGCTACTCAGCCAGATTGGCGTTTAATGTTGTCAATAATTCATATTACATGTTTAAATTTGAAGCAGTTGCTAATTTTTAACATGTTTTTATTTTGCCTACAATGCATGAATTGAGAACTTGAATACTCAAAGATGAGAATGCTATAAGCAATAAGATGTTAGAGGAGCATAAAAAGACATGAAGTAAATATGGATGCTTGATTATGTCAGACAGTTGGACAAATGGAAAAAGTTAAACTTTGATTAATTTTCTTGTGAACAATACAGTTGGGATTTTTTTACTTAAATCCGTCAATGCTTCTAATGCTATAAAAAATGGTGAGTTACTATTCACTTATTTGGACGACATAATTGGGAAACTTGAAGAAAAAAATGTGTTGCAAATTATAACACATAATGGGTTAAATTATGTAAATGTGGGTAAAAAGACAATGAAAAAAAGACAACATATTTATTGGACACCATGTGCAGCACATTGTATTGACCTAATGTTAGAAGATATAAGAAAATTCAAGATTCACGAGAGCACATTTGCAAAAACAAAACAAGTTAAATTTATTTATGGGCACACATGAGTTCTTGGTTTGATGAGATCTGTATAAATGAGAGGAAACTTTTTCGTCCAACCATCACACGGTTTGCTACAGCATATTTGTCCCTTCAAAGCATTTACAAACCGAAGCAACCACTTCAGGCAATGTTCTCCTTAAAATTTTGGTGTTCTAGTTAATGGGCAAAAAAGATAACGTATAAAAGTTTGAGCTGTTATTTTGTTTGATCCACGTTTTTTTGTTCATCTTGCGTATTTTATCAGAAGTGTTATGTCGCTTGTAAATGTTTTAAGAGATGTTGACTCAGAAGAAAAACCAGTCATGAGTTATATGAGTTAATGGATTCAGCAAAAGAAAAAATTGTTTTTGATTGTGGACATAATGATAAGAAATATGAACTTATTTGGAGGAAAATCAATGTAAGATGGGAAGTCCAACTTTATAAATCACTTATTACAATCGGTTATTATTTAAACCCTCAATTTCGCTTTGAGGATAATTTTTCTATTGATGATGAGGTAAAAGAAGAGTTAATTGCTTGTAAGGAAAGAATGTTGGATTATGAAGATCGTCTTAGAGTTGATATTTAACTAGACTTGAATGAAAACTTAAGAGGAGACTTTATGAGTAAAATTGTTATGGACTCAAGAAAGTTGAAATCTTTTGTTAACTGGTGGATGAGATTTGGTAAGAAAACAATTGAGTTAACGAATTTCGTCATTCGAGTTCTTAGCCTCGCATGCAGTTCATCAAGTTGTGAAAGAAATTGAGAGCTTTTTTGAACAAGTAATATTTTTTTTTTATTTCTTAAAACTTAAAAGTCAAAATTATTATTACTTGTTTTTCTAATCACCTCTTAAAAATAATATTTTTTATCTTAGATTCATACTAAGAAGAGGAACAAGTTGGAGTACAAGAGATTGAATGCTATGGTATGTGTAAGATATAATATTAGATTGAGGGGGAGAGATATAAGAAGAAACAAGACTTCGATCCAACAATGATAAATGACATAGACTTTGATGATGAATGGATTGTTGAGAAAGAAGATCTAGTGCTTCTACAGGAACCTTCTTGGATGAATGAAGATGAACAGGCATTTGATGTTGATGTAATCAGAATGTGCTCACAATAAATGCAAATGAAGAATCACAAAATATTACATAAGAAAGAAATGACACTTTTATAACATATTATCACACGAAAAGGTAGATGAATGAAAAAACAAGTAAATTTCATATTTACATTCAATTATTCTTTACATAATTATGCATTCTTAATTTATTATAGAAAAAAGATTCTAAATATTTACGAATATCATTTTTTTGTGTTTATAATTTACGCAACAAAGATAAAGAGAAATAAATTATGAATGCACCTGAGATTGAGGATAATAATGACTTCAATGAAGTGGACAATGAATGCAGAGAATATGAATGACCTAGTTGTGATTTTGAACACAACTATTAGTGAAGAAGATTTTGATGATGAATTTGAAGAATGAATAGCCTTCAAGGATCGAGATCAGATGAAAGTAAATTTATTTTTTGGCTCAAACATGCTTACTTAATTTCATATGTTTCTATTTCTTGTGGTGGATTTTTGCTAATATCTTGAAGATTCTAATCCTAAAAACTTGTTTTATTTGTGTTTAATTTTTTTATTATGCACAAATAGTTTTTTTTTTCTTAATATTTATATTCTTTTTTTTTTTTATAACGTGGGCCTTAAGCCTTAGGCCTCGTCCCATAACAGCTAAAATGTCCAACGCCCGCGCCTTTTAAAACATTGTTTAGGACAACAAACGTCAGGCACAAACAAGTGTTGCACATCAGAGGGTGAAATGCATCGAAATAAAACATATGAAAAAATGGTAAACAAAATCTTAGGCAGTAACAAAAACAAACATATTGTGGACATTAAATGGTGAAAGTCAATTGTTGACAAACATTGAATATAAATCATAGTAAAATGCGAGACATTAGACATCAACTATTGGCAAATGCCAAATATCAATTGAAGGAGAACATTAGACGTTAGTTGTTGGTGAACATCAAGCATAGGAGTGTGCACAATTCAATTCGGTTCCGAACTAACTAGTATTTAAAGTTAATATAGAACCAAAACAGACTTTCATTTTGACAAACCAAATGGATAAGTTCAAGAATGCATGTCTTTAGTAAACATATTTTAAAATTTCAATTCAGTTGTGTTTGTTCGCTTTGACTTTAAATATTTTTTCAGTAACATTGCTTGCTCAAAATTGATGGATCATTAAAACATCCATAAGTTTTCATGGTACTAAGAAGAATGATTGTGATTCATTACACATAATAAAGGTTAGGAGTAAGCTTTATAAATTTATGTATAAAACAATTATTAAATTTTGTTGGTTATTTTGGTTTATAACTTTTAAACATAAAACAAATTATATAAGTTGATTTAAACAAAATTTAAAACCTAAACCAAACCAAATCAATCAGTTTAGTCAATTTAGTTTGGGCTAAATATTATGCACAAAGCTAGTCAGCCAAAGGTGGATCCCCCTCAAAAAAGGAAATCAAATTGATCAACAGGCAACAATCAAGTTGACAAAGCGAGAAGACTAGGAGAATACCCAAAAGTTAAGCCAAACTTTTAAAAGTAGTTAGAATTCCAAAATACTCTACAATTTGGAATTAAAAAGTTCTAAATGTAAGAAATCAGTGCAAACAAGAACAATTTATCTATTTGGACGGTGCATTCCAATCATTCTCTAAAAATATAAAAAAATATAAAAAAATAGTTCTTGTTCTAATCGATAACAACTGCAACATATTGTTCTCTCCAGAGATGATCCCACCCATAGGGTGGCCAGCCTAAACCAATACTAGGTTGGGCAGCCAACCCACAACTAATAATAATGGCACAATAGAGGCCGCCAATGGCAAAGTTTCCAACCAGTGAACAAAATAAATCATTTTGAAGTTGTAGAAATCATAGATGCAATAAAGTTTACGAATTGAAAATGCTATAGTGGAATTATCCCAAAAAATAATTGGATGCTTAATGGTTCAAAATTAGTATTAGCAATCAACAAAAATAATAAAATATAATCGTGGTAGATTCATTCTTCTCCTCAAGAGCAATCCAGAATCATTGATGGCACTATATTTAGAGCCATTTAACAGAAACTCTTGAAGACCTACGAATCAATTTTTTGGCCACAAAATGATGTTAACAATAAGTAGCTACTTTTTAGGAAATATAATCTTCCCCCAATAGTAAATCCTAGAAATGGTTCGTGAATCAGACACCTGTGGAGATTGCAAAAGCCTGGGAAAGTCAACCATTTTGACAAATTACACAAAATCCAGTTAATGGTTCATTTGTTGCAATAGCGCATCCCAGATTCCCAATGCAGTTACATGGGGAAAGGAGAGATCAAGGTAACCAAACAGCCACCTTGGCCACCAATAAGCAAGTATTGATGGTAGCTGGCAATGGCAACAATGGCCGACGGCGATGAAAACAAAGAAGGTGAAGTAATAAAGAAAATAGGAGATGATATGCACATGGGCATGTTGTCTTCGAACTAGTTTGGAAGGAAATTAGAAAGATTCTTGGAACTGCTAAAATCATCATAATGGGACAGCCATTTATATTTAAAATTGCTTAATTTGGTGTTTATTTGTTTCGACAAATTATTATTGTAGGTTTTTTAAACTTTTGAGTGCCTTTAGGACTCATTTGGGCTCAAATTCAGGCGTTCTTCATGTTGTTTGAATCATCTCAAAAAGATGGCCTTAAAAATTTAAAATCAAACAAACCCTATATTAATTTCTAACTTTTTTTTCTTCCATATATTGAGTACAATGGGATCTGAAAATTGCATCAATATCATGTTGAATAAGGTGAAATTATGGAATCATATCAATGATGAAGGATTATTGACAAGGGGGCTAGGCAAGACCCTGGACCGGTTCAGTCCAAACCGGCCCTCTCTCGGCCTAGGGTTACCGCCCAATCGGAGTGGGCCCCACTCCACATGGTGGTAGGTCAATTTAAGTGTTTCTTTGATGTTTAAGGTTTAGTTTTTGATTGATTTGAGTTTGCAAAGCCGCCGGCTCCTCTTTTCTCTTTCTATGGTTGCATCATAGANCATGGTGGTAGGTCAATTTAAGTGTTTCTTTGATGTTTAAGGTTTAGTTTTTGATTGATTTGAGTTTGCAAATCCGCCGGCTCCTCTTTTCTCTTTCTATGGTTGCATCATAGGGTTTCAAGTGGTGCTTTGGTTGTATCTTGGTCTCTAAGTGGTGTTTATCCGTCCTATACCTTTCCCCATCCTTTCCCACATCGCTCCCACATCCCCTTCATCACTTGTATATTGTGGCCGCCTAGAAAATAAGAAACTTATTGTTTTCTATGTCCAACCTACTGCCGCCACCTAGAGACTACAGTTGTCTTGTTGTCCTCCCATTCCTCCTTGCTGCCACCACCCATAACGANTCCCCTTCATCACTTGTATATTGTGGCCGCCTAGAAAATAAGAAACTTATTGTTTTCTATGTCCAACCTACTTCCGCCACCTAGAGACTACAGTTGTCTCGTTGTCCTCCCATTCCTCCTTGCTGCCACCACCCATAACGGCCTTCCTACGGTTGTAGCTACTTGTTGCAGCCACTCTGAACCAACAGCCCCAAAGCAGTTCTGGCCCTCATCCTTGCTAATATTCCAACGAACAGCCCTCTTGCAATTGTTCCTGTTGCCTGCTTTCTGTATAAACTCCTGAAAACAACAGTCTTGTTATTTACAGCTTGCTATTCACCTCCATGTCACCACCCTGAAGATCCAAACCACAACTGACACCACCTACACCCATTCCATAGTATTTCCCATTGTTATTTGCTTTCATTTTGTTGTATTTTCAATTTTCGCTTCTATAAAATTCCAGTGGTTGTGTTCGTGCTTCTACTCACCTTATTTTTATATTTATATCGGTATCATTTGGTATTAGAGCTAGTCAAACCCCAATTCCAATCCTAGGATGACCTAAACCCACCAAATCATAGTCAAATATTGACCTAACCCCTACCTAATTTTCAAAATCAATAACCCGAACATTTTTATGAACCCTAAATCAGCCCCATACACTCTCTTTTACCTCTCAAACCTAAACCCTAACCATGTCACTGGGGAGACAAATACCAGAATCCGATTGAAAACTTACCATAGAAGATATGCAACGGAAAATCCTTGATTTCAACGAAGAATTACTGAAATTGAGGACATGACTCATGAAGAGATCAACGTCGATCGTGATGATAAGATTCAAAGAGGAGAGAGGGAGAAAAATCTGAATCCCTTCCATAGGGTTGAATCCAAAGAAGAGGAGGATAGGTCATGACAAATGGGATTCAGTATCTGAGGAGGTTGAGGGATGGAGTAACTTTTGAAAGATATGGAGACATTAGGGTGAAGGTATAATTACCGGATTTCGAGAGAAGAATGAATCCAAATGACTTCATTGAGTGGTTGCAGACTGTTGAAAAGCTTTTTTAGTATACAGAAGTACCAGTTGATAAGCAGGTAAAGCATGTTGTCATAAAACTAAAGAAAAATGTCTCTTTGTAATGAGAGAATCTGAAGAAAGTGACACAAAGAGAATGTGGCAATAAGATCACAACTTTGGAGAAGATGAAAAAAGAGATACAGAGGAAGTACCTACCCCCACATTATCGCCAGAACATGTTCTTGAGGCTACATCACTTACATGAGAGGGAGTTCTCAGTAGAGGAGTTCACAGTGGAGTTTAGGCGACTCATGCTGAAATGTGAGCTAAGAGAGACGGAGGAGAACACCATAACTAGGTATTTGGGAGGCCTAAAGTCAGCCATCAACCATGTCGTTTAGTTGCAGCCTTATTGGTCATTGTGTGATGTTCAAACAATGGCCCTAAAGGTGGAGAAACAACAAAAGTCATTCAGACAGTCACCCATAGTATGAGCCAGTAAAAGTACACGTGAGAAAAGTGTGAAAATGTCTAGAAATATGATAGAACCAATCAGAGTAGGAATAAAACTGAGAGGAACAGCACACCCAGCATAGTGCCTGCAGGGAAGTGTTTCTAATGTCGTGGATTTGAACAAATTGTCTCTAGTTTCCATACTACCAGACTTGTCTCTTTCACTGATCATGGAGCAGGAAAAGAAGTGGACATTGGTATTGGAGACATAGAAGAGAGTGAGAAAGTGCAGGAGTACCAGCTTCCAACTAATGAAGGTGAAATGCTTGTGGTTCAACGGGTTCTTCAAATTGAAGCAATGAGAGAGCACCGGTAGCTTCGCCACATCTTTTATACATGTTGCACTGTTAAAGAAAATGTGTACAGGCTTATCATCAATTAAGGTAGTTGTGCGAACGTGATGTCTACATATGTTATAGACAAGTTGAGTCTCACTACTCAGAGACATTCTCAATCATGTTCTCCGACTTAGTTAATGAAGGGGAACAGAGTTAACATTGACAGAAGATATCTCGTAGAGTTTTCTATTGATAATCAGTCGTGTGACTAAGTGCGGCGTGATGTTATACCCATGGACGTCTGTCACATTTTGTTGGGGGACCAAGATAGTTTGATTATAAGACTCGGTATGATCGATTAAGAAACACTTATTCATTCATCAAGGATAAAGAGGGCATAGTTCTTCTACCTTTTAAAGAGTCTGAGGTTACATGTGCTCTTGCCATGAGAGGCGCCAATGAGAACAGTTTTGGTTATGTTAGAGGGTAATGAGACAGAAGATTTGATATCACACACAGGAGAACCATTACGGAGAGAGTCTTAGGATATCCTAACTGACAGCTAACCAACAGTGCTACCATCGTTAGACGCGGTTCAGTCTGTCTTCACTTCAGAGAGAAATAAGCCAACCTTGAGTTAGTTTCGGATGACTCTACGAAGTAGGCTTGGCATGAAGTTCCAGTTCAAATTCTGCAAATGGTTCAACAGATAGAGATGGTTACCCGCACTTCAGAGAACTTTCTCAAAAATTTTGTGGGACAGTGCATTTGATGGTGTGACCCAGGTAAGTCTATAGATACAGTCGAAGGCCCTCAAATCCTAGGCGATTACGACAACTCTACCATTTTAACATGGCCCAAATTGAGGTCATATCATGAGAAGTCAGAAAATTCGACAGATGAGATCAAAGCTCCGCCAACCCTATGTTCAATTACTCTCTCTCATAATTTGAATGTATAATGCATTAACTTAATTCCTCTATACTTTGCGCACTCTTGTGCATCCCATTTATTTTTAAAATAAAAATTAGTACTCTTTCTCCACTTATGAAACATCTATTTAATTTTTTAAATAATATTAAAAATTTTAGTGAAAAAAAAATTTTCAAATCTTCTGAATATTTTCACACTTCTATTGAAATATCATTAGGTCCTACCATTTTTCCACACTTCATTTTCTTTAAAACCTCCTCACCTTTTGTTTTACTAAGGTAACGGTAGAAACAAAAAAAAAAATATTAATATTTATGATATTAAGATCATTAAAGTCGATCGTATTTTTATAACCATTTAAAAAACTTATCAAAATATCTTAACCACCTATATTAAATATCATCATCTAAGAAAAAAACTTCTCAATTTTTATCTTTAATGCACTTTACTTAAATTAAATATTTATTTTTTAACTCTTTGTTTGTCTAATTTATATATATTTCTTTCACCATTTTAGTATTAAATTTATTATAAAGATCACCAAAAATAGAATTTTTAATATTACAAATCTTAGACTCCCAATAGGTCCTCTTATATTTTTTTAATCTCCAAATTGTTACATCTAAACCAATTTTTATAGAAAAACTTCTTATTTTTAATTTTTTTCTTGCTCATTATTATTCCACAATTAATTATTTTTATTCATAAGAGTTTGTCCTTTAATTCTCCAACCATAACTTTTGCAATTTTTTTAATAGTGCTCATTAATCTATCACACATGGCATTAGATATTTCACGAACATCACAAATTTTAAGATCTTGAAATTTACTCATAATAATAATTTCAATTTTTTTAAGTGTTACCATATAATTCTATGATAATGATTTATTATATTTTTTTATATTCTAACATTTCATTTTAAAATCTAAAATTAATAATCGATGTTGGCTACTTAAACTTTTATTTAGAATAATTTTAAAAACTTTATAATCTCAAAGATATAATTTCATAAAAAATAATTAATTTGTATTTTATTGGATATATTATTATAAGTGATAATCTACTCATCTTTTTTCATAAATAAAATAATAGAATAGGAAAATTATAAGCTAAAATAAAATCTAATCAGTGCTATCAAATTGAAAAACACAATATAATGTGCAAGGCTTTATCTTTGTTTCAAAGTGCAAGGCACGGAGAAAAACGATGTCTTTATTAATCAAAGAGCTAATAAGTTATACAAAACTATTAATATATTAAAATAATCATTATAATTATAAAATATAAAGTATAACTTAAAAGTTGCTATAAAATAGAAAAAAATATGGTACAATAGATAACTTGAAGACAAATATTGAGGAAAAACTTGCAAATTAAAATTTTGAACAATTTTTAATAGTTTGATGTACTAACATCAGTGCTTTGAAGCGTGTCATAGAAAAGCAAAATGGGCATCATGTGCTTCGTTTTCTTTTGCTAGTAAAAATATTCAATCTAACATGGCTCAACCTCCTTCATTAGTCACTCCAAAATCAAGATTACCATGAATATTTTTAAAATTTTATATCACTCTATCAAATGTTCATTTAAATTTCCTCCATTTAAAAATTATTCTTCAAGAGGTATCTTTTGAATTAATTTTTTTTAGGTCATTCCATTTTTTTTTAAACATATATATCTAAATATAATTGGAGAGCATAAGCACTTATAACATTAAGAATTTTAGTATCGCTAACAATATTTAGAGCTTTGATTCTATCTTCAATTCTATTAATTTTTATAATAGTATCTTTCAAAATCTAATAAATAAATAAGTCTACACTATTTCTAACATGACTTCTATATGAATAACAAATTTTAAAACATATGTTATTAATTTTCTTAGCATTTTCTCAAACCTACTTAGTTTCTTAAATGCAAAAGCTATTTATCTTCCTATGAATCATTATATCTATTAATTTCATTAATTTACTTGTGAGAGTACTTATTTTCAAGTTTGTATCCTAATAGACTAATACTTATCTTATGGACCAACTTTTTTGCCAATATCCATCAATAATGTGAAAATCTTTGCTTATTTAACATTATACCCGGATGTCAGGGCAACAACGGTTGTATTCACACTTTTCACTAATGTGAAAATCTTGCACATTTTTCACTGTATTCAGTTTATACAACACTTCATTTCTAGGGGACGCCCTAGATGCTAATGATTTAATTTATGATGATGACTCATCAAATAAAAATGAACGTAGAAGAAGTGTTCATAATTTCTTCATTTATAATAGCCAAAAAAAAGAGCTTGGGTTGTCTTCACTTATCATTACTTAAAAAAATGGAATTAATGATCGAGAATGAGCATTTAGATAGCTGAACCCTACACCTAATAGTTGAGATAAGATAATGACGAACACGATAATGATGACTAGAAACATAACACATATAATGTTTCATTACACTTCACATCACAAACTTTATCAAAGCTTACCTGCACTAAATATACCACTGCATTTACTGTATAGAAAGTTGGTCTTAGGCCATCAGTGGACACTCCTCGTGCCTGCCATCAACTCAATGTCATAACAAAAGAGAAAAGAGAGCCTAGCAAATAATGCATAACCAAACAACAAAGAAAAAAAAGTTTTACATACATACCACTCAATTCTTATGCATTTACATATCCAACACCTAAACTTCCATTTGTACATACATGCCACATTCCCCATGCATGAAAAAGCATATTTCACTTTTTAAAAGTTAAAATGTTGGTATTTTTGATGTGATATTAAAGATTTCGGAAGTATAAATGTAAAAATTAAAGTTTAGGTGTTAGATAANAGAGAGCCTAGCAAATAATGCATAACCAAACAACAAAGAAAAAAAAGTTTTACATACATACCACTCAATTCTCATGCATTTACATATCCAACACCTAAACTTCCATGTTTACATACATGCCACATTCCCCATGCATGAAAAAGCATATTTCACTTTTTAAGAGTTAAAATGGTGGTATTTTTTTATGTGATTTTAAAGATTTCGGAAGTATAAATGTAAAAATTAAAGTTTAGAGATATGTAAATAAATAGGAATTTAAGTGGCATGCGTGTAAACCTTCCAAGAAAGAAATNTCATTCAGACAGTCACCCATAGTATGAGCCAGTAAAACTACACCTGAGAAAAGTGTGAAAATGTCTAGAAATATGATAGAACTAATCAGAATAGGAATAAAACTGAGAGGAACAGCACACCCAGCATAGTGCCTGCAGGGAAGTGTTTCTAATGTCACGGATTTGAACAAATCATCTCTAGTTTCCATACTACCAGACTTGTCTCTTTCACTGATCATGGAGCAGGAAAAGAAGTGGACATTGGTATTGGAGACATAGAAGAGAGTGAGAAGGTGCAGGAGTACCAGCTTCCAACTAATGAAGGTGAAATGCTTGTGGTTCAACGGGTTCTTCAAATTGAAGCAATGAGACAGCACCGGTAGCTTCGCCACATCTTTTATAATTGTTGCACTGTTAAGGAAAATGTGTACAGGCTTATCATCAATTAAGGTAGTTGTGAGAACGTGATGTCTACATATGTTATAANATGAATAACAAATTTTAAAACATATGTTATTAATTTTCTTAGCATTTTCTCAAACCTACTTAGTTTCTTAAAATCAAAAGCTATTTATCTTCCTATGAATCATTATATCTATTAATTTCATTAATTTACTTGTGAGAGTACTTATTTTCAAGTTTGTATCCTAATAGACTAATACTTATCTTATGGACCAACTTTTTTGCCAATATCCATCAATAATGTGAAAATCTTTGCTTATTTAACATTATACCCGGATGTCAGGGCAACAACGGTTGTATTCACACTTTTCACTAATGTGAAAATCTTGCACATTTTTCACTGTATTCAGTTTATACAACACTTCATTTCTAGGGGACGCCCTAGATGCTAATGATTTAATTTATGATGATGACTCATCAAATAAAAATGAACGTAGAAGAAGTGTTCATAATTTCTTCATTTATAATAGCCAAAAAAAAGAGCTTGGGTTGTCTTCACTTATCATTACTTAAAAAAATGGAATTAATGATCGAGAATGAGCATTTAGATAGCTGAANCCAAAAAGCGACGCGAGGGTTAAGAAGATCCGATTCTGCCACACCGCGGACTCATTCACCTCATCCCACCACTCCGAGGCGCTGTTAACAGCGGTGGTCGCCGCCGATGCCATCCCCGCCAAACTTCCGTCAGCAACAGCAAAAACTCTGGTTCTTGAGGGCGGAATCTTAAGAATTTCGATGAAAATTGATGAAGGCGAGGTTTGGACTTTCGCGAGTCGGAGAAGAAGAAGCTGATAGGGATGGTCGGATGGAGGCTATTCCAGGGGTGGCAACTTTTTAGAAGGGACGCGCAATTAATTAGTTGTGATAATGAAAATCATTTCAATAAAAATTAAAGATTTTAAAACTTATTTTCATATGTTTAAGAATAATTAGGTTAAATGTACCTGCTTTAATTCATGTTTAAATATGCAATGATGATAAGATTATCTTGAGAATTGTAAATAAGAATAAAAAATGAGATTTAGATAGATAACAATTATAAATGGACATTTTGTGCAATTTTATGGCAGAATAGAATATATTAATACTAGTCTTCTTATTCTTAAAGATAAGTGCATAAGATTCTCTTATAATTCTCCAAAGATTATTTTGCCACCTATTTATTTATGTCCTCAAATATTTTATGCAAACCTTTATGATATTATTGATGTGTGCTAGAAAATTCGCGGCGGTAGAGTAATGGATTATCGTCTTAGTGATGAATAAGAATTCAGCGCGCGCTCAGATAACAAAACAATCAGTAGTGACAGTGGCAGTTTTTACGTGGAAATCCTGTAAAGGAAAAAGAACCATGGGGCTAGACCCAGTTGTAAGAATTTACTGTAAGTTGTTGATTACAGAGACTTCTTGTCCAACAGATTGGAAAGGGATGCAAAGTCTTTTGAATTACAACGTTGATGTGCAAATGAACTTGTTGTAAGAAGTTGGTGGCAATCGATGATAATCGATGGATGCTGACATATGGTGATCGACGGCAGTCAGCGGTGGTCAATGGCGATTAGAGATGAACGATGGTGGTTGATGGTGGTCAGTGATGATCGATAGCGATCAGCGGTAGTCAATGGTGGTTGATTGCGATCGACGGTAGGGGGACTGGTGCTGGACTTCAGCTCCTTCTCAAATCTTCAAGTTTTTTCTCAATCATCAAGCTCTCCTTTCCCTCATAAGAGGCTGGAACTCTTTTTATAGTGTTCTATGTGTAATTAATGCAAGAATATAAACCAATAGATGTTGTATGAATAGTGTTTTATGTGTTGGACACAATAGATGTTGTATGAATACAACAGTTTCAAGCAGTATTCATCAGCAACCGGTGACAGCCAGTGGGGGTCAACGGTGGCTGACGGGTGGTGGTCGATGGTGGTTGGTAACTACAAAGACAGTAGTTACTCGTCAAATCTTCTCTCAAAAATAGGTTGTGGAATTTCACTTCTTCTTCTCCTCCCTTCCCATGTGAAGATATAGGGTCTATTAATAGCCAATTGGGGAGGGGCATTTTGGTATTTATGTGTACAACTTTCATAACCATGTAATCATATGACCCATGTTGATCCCCTTGATCATGTATAATTTTTTGAAATATTTGAGTGTCTCAATGACCTCAAAATTCAGCAATCTTGGGTTGGCTTGATTCTTGCAATCCAGCCACTCGATTTGACTATAAATATGCCAATTTTAGAGATTATTTGATCATTCAATTGATGATCCAAAGTCTTTAATTGCGCTTCAACAACTTTATTTAGGTTTGATTGAACCCGGATTGGGCTGGTCGGATTGACTATAAATTTGTTGAAATCATGGATCAAATGATCTTGAATTTGAATTTGAATGTTCCCTTATCAAAAAATGCATAGAGATCCATGTTTGATGAAAAAAATTAATGAGGTCATGCTAAATTCTCTACATGTGTTTGAGGTTTATTGCTAGACTTGGCTATACAAGATGGATGTGTAGAGTTAGCAATGTTTGAAAGACTATTTTCCTAAGGAGAAACTTTAATGTATGAAGATGATGCTAACTATATACCTTTAATGAGTGGATTTCGAGGGAGTTGTGCCACTGCAGTATATGTTTCCTTTAGTTGTTAGGCTTCTTATAAAATCTGGAGGATCTCAGTTTTTAGATTCATTTATTTGTCACCAATGCTCTTTAAAATGTGCATAGGAAGTTCCTTTACCAGCTGGGTGATGTGTATTATTGGGAAACTAAATAGATGCTTGGCTCTCAGATTTTGAGATCAAGAAGTTCAGATACTGTATTTGTTAGCCATTATAAAAGTGTTGAATTCAATCAACGAGATTTTGTTTCCAATAGAAAGCGCCAAATTATTTTCGTGACAGAAGATTTGCAATGGTAGAGTGAGAATTTAACGTTGTAGTATTGCACGGAGATCCAACACTCATACGATAAAATAAAATAATATGAGGAGACACCAAACTTTTTTACGTGCAAAAACCTTGGAAAGTGGAAAAAAATCATGAGGACCACCCGATCAAAGTAATCCACGATAAGATGGTAAGTACATATGTCTAATCTTCTCCTACATTTGAGAATATGTAATAAAAATTTTGAAAATCACAACTGTACACTAGTCATTAAGGTTTAATAACTGCATTTGGGTTATAACAGAAGTTGCTTTTTTTTTGTGATAATAATAATAATGGGCCACAAAGGCAATACTTAATTGTTATAAAGGTAGAAGTCTTCCACAATGATTGGAGGTGGTTGCGATAGCATCAGTTAACCATAGATATCATTGTTGGAAGCTATAGTAACATTTAACTGGATCGACCATAGTTGATTGCATAAGCGGTGGTGATAGTTGTAGTAGCGTTAGTTGGCCAGAGAGCATGTCCTAGTTGAAGGCTACAATGACTGCCATTAACCACATAGGTTGTAATGGAAGACTGCAAAGATAACGATTGAGTGGGAGACTACAATGATAATAATCAGCCACATAGGCTGTAGTGGGAAGCTATAGTAGTGACTTGCCACATAGGCTGTAGTAGGTCCTTTCAAGAGTTTCAATTTGTCATGGTTGTTATATTGAAAGTTTTTAATGATAATAGTTAACCACAGACTGTAGTGGAAAACTACTAAAGTAACTATCCACAAAGGACGTAACAAGTTACTGCGAAAAGCGTCAATAGGGCATAGAGGGTATAATCGAAGGCCTTAATAATAACAAATAGTCACACAGGGTGTGGTGAGAAAGTTACAGTAGTAATTAGTCATATAGGTCATAGTGGGTCACTGCAAGACCGCAAGTTGGTTACGAAAGTTGTAGTGAAATTCTACAATAACAATAATTAGTCATGTATGTCACAATGGGAAGATATACGAGTGACTGACCACATAGACCATAGTGGGTCACTACAAGAGCATCGGTAGCCAGTAAGGTTGCAGTTGAAATATGAAATCACAACAATCAATCGTTGTAGTGGGAAGCTATGGTAGTAACTGGCCACATAAGCTGCAGTGGGTCGCTACAAGAGCTTTAGTTGACCATAGAAGTCTTAGTTGAAATTTGCAATAAAGTCAGTTAGTCACATAGGTCATAGTTGGTGTTATATCAGTTGATTGTTGCAACCCTTCTCTCGGGTTTTATTATTTTATTCTAAAGACAACATTATTGGTATATGATATATAGAAAACTTAAGGAATCCAGAGAAAATTGTCATATTTTGAAATCAACAGTTGTAAGTGGTTGTTGCCAACATTTATCNACTCTGGTTCTCGAGGGCGGAATCTCAAGAATTTCGATGAAAATTGATGAAGGCGAGGTTTGGACTTTCGCCGAGTCGGAGAAGAAGAAGCTGATGGGGATGGTCGGATGGAGGCTATTATGGTAGATTTGCAAAAAACTCTCCCAGGGGTGGCAACTTTTTAGAAGGGACGCGCAATTAATTAGTTGTGATAATGAAAATCATTTCAATAAAAATTAAAGATTTTATAATTTCTAACATTAGCTGTTTTTTTAAAATATTTAAATTTATATTTTTTTTTATTTTATCTGCTAATAAAAAATAAAACTTATTTTCATATGTTTAAGAATAATAAGGTTAAATATACCTGCCCGCATTAAATTTTTGTCCATAAAATCATGACACAAATTCTTTAATTCATGTTTAAATATGCAATGATGACAAGATTATCTTGAAAATTGTAAATTAGAATAAAAAATGAGATTTAGATAGATAAGTGCAATTTTATGGCAGAATAGAATATCTTAATACTAGTCTTCTTAATCTTAAAGATAAGGCATAAGATTCTCTTATAATTCTCCAAAGATTATTTTGCCACCTATTTATTTATGTCCTCCAATATTTTATGCAAAGCTTTATGATATTATTGATGTCTGCTAGAAAATTTGCGGCGGTAGAGAAATGGATTATCGTCTTAGTGATGAATGAGAATTCAGCACACACTCGACTAAGAAAATAACCAGTAGTGAAGCTGATAGTTTTTATGTGGAAATCCTGTAAAGGAAAAAAGAACCATTGGGTCAAATCCAGTTGTAAGAATTTATTATAAGTTGTTGATTACAGAGACTTCTTGTCCCACAGGTTGGAAAGAGTTGCAAAGTCTTTTGAATTACAATGTTGATCTGCAAATAAATTTGTTGTAAGGAGTTGGTGGCAGCTAATGATGATCGATGGATGTTGACATATGGTGGCCGACGGTAGTCAGAGGTGGTCAATGGCGGTTAGAGATGAACAATGGTGGTTGATGGTGGTCAATGATGATTGATAGCGATCAGCGGTGGTTGATGGTGGTCAATGATGATTGATAGCGATCAGCGGTGGTCAATGGCGGTCGGTCGCAATCAACAGTGGGGGGAGTGGTGCTGGACTTTAGCTCATTCTCAAATCTTCAAGTTTTTTCTCAATCATCAAACTCTTATTTCCCTCATAAGAGACTGAACTTTTTTTATAGTGTTCTAGGTGCAATTAATGCAAAAATATAAATAATTTTGATCAGATGATTTTGAGAGTTTTCTTTGATTAGACAGCGTTTAATGAACATTTGAGTGTCTTAACGATGACATAATTAAGCAATATTGGGCTCGTTGGATTCTTCTTGTCAAGACGCTCGATTCAATTATAAGCTCGCTGGATTCAACAACCATTTGACCTTCTAAATGCATTCAAAAAACTTTCAAAAGTAATTTAATGGCTTGATTTGACTTGGATTGAACCAATTTTGGTATGATTGGGTCTGTCTCGTTAAGACGATTAATTTGACTATAAATTTCCCGAAATAGAAGCTCTGAATAATTTTTTATCAAGATTTGAATATTTTTTGCTCTAAAGATTATCTCAATATATGTATGATGCATCGAGATTTGTGTCAGACGATGAGAATTTATTAAAGATATATCAATTATTATGCTAAAAAAAAAGAAAAATTGTGAACGAAAAAATTAGATGATTAGATCTATGTATAATTTTTAAAAATATGATAGAATGATTTCAATTCACAATCACTTATCATAATTAAATAAAAAAAAATTATTGATAAATCTAAGCTATTGTTTTGTATATGTAATTCATTATCTTTTCGTCAAAATTATACATTAAGAAAACCTTTGTCCAAATATAAAAAGAAAAAAATTTTAAGGTTCTATAAACAAAATAATAATTTTCGTGGGGTTATGTAAATATTATTTGGAAAAAAACACTTGTCAAGAATTGTGAGCAAAATTATTTTATTATTTTATTTTGTTTTTTTTAATCTATAGTAAAACATTGCTCATGATCACATATCAATAATTCTTGCTCAAACATGACTATATATGGAATATGATGGACATAGTTTTAGGGATATGAGGAATACTACAAAATAAATTACATTAAATTTTTTAAAAGCATGACCTTATTATCATATAAACTCTAACCAAAAGCAACACAAAAGCACATAAAGGTGGAGTTGTGCCTTTTGAACGTTGTATTTAGTATCGTCGTGCCATAAAATTCACACCGATAGAATCATAATTTAATGTGTTAGTGTTGCACGAAGATCCATTACACACATATAAAAAGTAATTTGATAATCACCAAATTTTTACATGGAAAAACCATGCAAGAAGAAAAAAAAAACATGGGGCCTAACCTAATAAAAGTAATTTACTATGTGTTTGTAAGTACAAGGGTGTGCTTTTCTCTCACGACAAAGAGAAACGGGGTTACATTCTTGCACAAAAGTTACACTTTTTTTTATACATCACAAAAAAAGGTCTAAGTATTGGACACAATAGATGTTGTATGAATACAACAGTTTCAAGCAGTATTTATCGGCAACCGGCGACAGCCAGTGGGGGTCAACGATGGCTGACGGGTGGTGGTCGATGATGGTTGGTAACTACAAAGACAGTAGTTACTCGTCAAATCTTCTCTCCATAATAGGTTTTGAAATTTCACTTCTTCTTCTCCTCCCTTCCCATGTGAAGATATGGGGTCTATTAATAGCCTATTTGGGAGGGGCATTTTGGTATTTATGTGTACAACTTTCATAACCATGTAATCTGATCCCCTTGATCATGTACAACTTTTTAAATATTTGAGTGTCTCAATGACCTCAAAATTCAGCGATCTTGGGTTGGTTTGATTCAAGCAATACAACCACTCGATTTGACTATAAAAATGCCAATTTTAGAGATTATTTGATCATTCAATTAATGATCCAAAGTCTCTAATTGTGTTTCAACAACTTTATTTGGTTTATAGAACTCGGATTGCGCTGGTCAATTTGACTATAAATTTGTTGAAATCATGGATCAAATGATCTTGAATTTGAATTTGAATGTTCCCTTATCAAAAAATGCATAGAGATCCATGTTTGATGAAAAAAATTAATGAGGTCATGCTAAATTCTCTACATGTGTTGGAGGTTTATTGCTAGACTTGGTTATACAAGATGGATGTGTAGAGTTAGCAGTTTTTGAAAGAATATTTTCCTAAGGAGTAACTTTAATGCATGAAGATGATGCTAACTATATACCTTTAATGAGTGGATTTTGAGGGAGTTGTGTCACTGCAGTATATGTTTCCTTTAGTTGTTAGGATTCCTATAAAATCTGGAAGATCTCATTTCTTAGACTCATTTATTTGTCACCAATGCTCTTTAAAATGTGCAGAGGAAGTTCCTTCACCAGCTGGGTGATGTGTATTATTGGGAAACTAAATAGATGCTTGGCTCTCGGACTTCGAAATCAAGAAGTTCATATACTGTATTTGTTAGCCATTATTAAAGTGTTGAATTCAATCAAGGAGATTTTGTTTCCCATAGAAAGCACCAAATTATTTTCGTGACAAAAGATTCACAATGGTAGAGTGATAATTTAACGTCCTAGTATTGCACGGACATCCAACACTCATACGATAAAATAAAGTAATATGAGGAGACACCAAAATCTTTTACATGCAAAAACCTTGGAAAGAGAAAAAAAATCATGAGGACTACCCCGATCAAAGTAATCCACGATAAGATTGTAAGTACATATTTCTAACCTTCTCCTACATTTGAGAATACGTAATAACAATTTTGAAAATCACAATTGTACACTAGACATCAAGGTTTAATAACTACATTTGGGTTATAACAGAAGTAGTTTCTGGTGATAATAACAATAGTGGGCCATAAAGGTAGTACTTAATTGTTATAAAGGTAGAAGTCTTCCATAATGATTGGCGGTGGTTGCGATAACGTTAGTTAACCATAGATATCATTGTTGGAAGCTATAGTAACCTTTAACTGGATTGATCGTAGTTGATCGCATAAGCGGTGGTGATAGTTGTAGTAGCGTTAGTTGGTCAGAGAGCATGTCATAGTTGAAGACTACAATGACTGTCATTAACCACATAGGTTGTAATGGAAGGCTGCAAAGATAACGATTGAGTGGGAGACTACAATGATAATAATCAACCACATAGGTTGTAGTGGGAAGCTATAGTAGTGACTTGCCACATAGGTTGTAGTAGGTCCTTTCAAGAGTTTCAATTTGCTATGGTTGTTATATTGATTTAATGATAATAGTTAACCGCATAGACTGTAGTGGAAAACTACTATAGTAACTATTCACAAAGGACGTAACAAGTCACTGCGAAAGCGTCAATAGGGCATAGAGGGTATAATGGAAGGCCTTAATGATAACAAATAGTTACACAGGGTGTGGTGAGAAAGTTATAGTAGTAATTAGTCATATAGGTCATAGTGGGTCACTGCAAGACCGTAAGTTGGTTACGAAAGCTGTAGTGAAATACTACAATAACAATAATTAGTCATGTAGGTCACAGTGGGAAGATATATGAGTGACTGACCACATAGACCATAGTGGGTCACTACAAGAGCATTAGTAGCCACAAAGACTACAGTTGAAATATGAAATCACAATAGTCAATCGTTGTAGTGCGAAGCTATGGTAGTAACTGGCCACATAAGCCGTAGTGGGTCGCTACAAGAGTTTTAGTTGACCATAGAAGCCATAGTTGAAAGTTGCAATAAAGTCAGTTTGTCACATAGGTCATAGCTGGTGTTATATCAGTTGATTGTTGCAACCCTTCTCTCGGGATTTATTATTTTATTATAGAGATAACATTATCAGTATATGATATATAGAAAACTTCAGGAATCCAGAGAAAATTGTCATATTCTGAAATCAACAATTGTAAGTGCTCGTTGCCAACATTTATTGTTGGATTTGTAATGCGACATTATATACTACATCATATTCAAGATACCAAGCAATACCATATTTAAGATTTTTCATAACACCATATTTAAGGTACTTCGTTACATAGTATTTAGGTTATTTTGTTGCGCAATAGAGTTTGCCACGAAGGTGAGCAAGGGGTCCTGCAGTGATCGACGACGGTCAACAGGCAGTAGTCGACGGTGATCGACACCTACTGATGTTGAAAGTTAACGCTAGATTTTCAGTTTAGAACAATACTGGAATTTGATTAATTCTTCTCTTATTCTCCTTCCCCTCTAGCGATGCGAAGAGATCTATTTAGACTGAAAGAAGGGCATTTTAGTCATTCGGTGAATAACTCCCGTTTAATCATATAATATTTTTTAAATGATTTGAAAGTTATAATGCCTTGAAATCCAACAATCATGAGCTTGTTGGATTCCTCATTTCGGGACGCTCCATTTGACTCTAGGTACATCAAATTTGGAGTTCATTTGACCATCCAACTAATTACCCAAAGCCTTCAAATGTGGTTTAATTTTTTTTTATTTGGACATAATTGGACTTAGATTGAACCAATTTTAGTACCATTGGTTTCATCTTATCAAGACAATCAATTTGGCTATAAACTTATTCAAATCAAAGCTCTAAATATTTTTTATTCCAACTGAAATATTTTATGCTTAAAACATATCTCAAGATTCATGCCAAATAATGAATTTTNTTGTAATGCGACATTATATACTACATCATATTCAAGATACTAAGCAATACCATATTTAAGATTTTTCATAACTCCATATTCAGGATACTTTGTTACATAGTATTTAGGTTATTTTGTTGCTCAACAGAGTTTGCCATGAAGGTGAGGGGTCCTGCAGTGATCGATGACAGTCAACAGGCAGTAGTCGACGTTGATCAATACCTACTGAGGTTGAAAGTTAACGCTAGATTTTTAGTTTAGAACAATACTGGAATTTGACTAATTCTTCTCTTATTCTCCTCCCCCTCAAGTGATGCGTGGAGATCTATTTAGACTGAAAGAAGGGCATTTTAGTCATTCGGTGAATAACTCCCGTTTAATCATATAAGATTTTTTAAATGATTTGAAAGTTATAATGACATTGAAATCCAACGATCATGAGCTTGTGGGATTTCTCTTTTCAGGACGCTCCATTTGACTCTAGGTACATCAAATTTCGAGTTCATTTGACTATCCAACTAATTACCCAAAGCCTCCAAATGTGGTTTAGTGTTTTTTATTTGGACATAATTAGACTTAGATTGAACCAATTTTAGTATCATTGGGTTCGTCTTATCAAGACAATCAATTTGGCTATAAACTTATTCAAATCAAAGCTCTAAATTATTTTTGACTCGAACCGAAATATTTTATGCTTAAAACATATCTCAAAATTCATGCCAAATAATGAATTTCTTTGATAACCTATCAATACTTTAGTAAATTCAAAATTAAGCGATACTTGACTCTTCATATTCATTTTATTGATATGCTTATTTCAATAATAAAGACTAGTTTTAAAAGACATTCCTAAATGGCCCTAAATTTTTTTTTATAATTTTTTTTTTTGTATNTTCAAAATTAAGCGATACTTGACTCTTCATATTCATTTTATTGATATGCTTATTTCAATAACAAAGACAAGTCTTGAAAGACATTCCTAAATGGCCTTCAAAATTTCTTTTAATAATTTTTTTTTTGTACTATGCAGTGCTCATCAATCTACCTCTAATACATTCAAAATTAAGCAATACTAGACTTTTATAAATCTTTTAAGTGTTTATTTCAGGTGGTGTTCATCAATCTGGCCCTAAAATGAAAAAAAAAAAACTTGGGATATTAGTAGCTTCAATAAATTAAATTATACCATAAATTTTTATATTTTCATTCATAAACTCTTAATCCAAACTTAGAAAGAGTTTCATAAGACTGGACTCCACTTGATTGTGACACATGAATCATAAAAAATAAAAAAAACAGTAAATACATTCATCATTCATTGTTCTAAAATTCTGCCAATCAGAAACCTTCTGCATTCAATGCATTCAATAAAGACCACCAATCAGGCTCTGATGCAATTAATATCAATATCTGGAAGAAATTAAANAGTAAATATATTCATCATTCATTGTTCTAAAATTCTGCCAATCAGAAACCTTCTGCATTCAATGCATTCAATGCATTCAATAAAGACCACCAATCAGGCTCTGATGCAATTAATAACAAAATCAGGAAGAAATTAAGAACAGTCCACTGCTCAGAAAGATCTGCACAGTACTAAATTATGAGAAATCTACAGCTCCACATAATGAAAATGCTCACATGCTTCAAACCCAGCATCATCCCAACGGGTGCAGAAGATTAAGCTTCGCAAGCAAATTCCTTTTTTTCTGATATTTTTGGTTTCAGAACATTCAGAACAGAGAAGAAGAGCAGGAGTCTTCCTACTTTGCTTTATCAGGCAGCAGCTACAGTAAACCTCTTCGGTTAATGGAGAGGGTGAAGTAAATGAGAATCATTGTTCCGATGCTGGACCTGTGAATGATTAGAAGGGAGAATGAGAATGGGGTATGCAGCATGTGGAAGTAGAAGAAACAATTAATATGGCTTGAAGGACAAGATTAAAAGAAAAGAAAAAAGGAAGATTTACTATATATACATTCCACTCAATTCTTATCTATTTATATATTTAACACCTAAATTTAAGTTTTTTATATATGCCGTCTTGCTTTAGGAGTTAAAATAGTGATATTTTTTATGCCAAATGAAAGATTTGGGCGGCAGAAATGTCAAAAGTAAAATTTAGGTGCCCCTCAAAAAAAAAAAAAATCTTTAGTTTCACTTGTATTCTAAGAGGTATCTAAAGAGGAGTACTCTATGACAAAAAGAATCAAAGAAAGAGAAAATGATGAGCCGTCAAAGCGTCGTTCGTAATTTAAACTCGAACTGTCTTGATTATCATCAAAGTTGCTCAAGAGCCTCCGATCATAAAGCCGAAAAATTAAAATTTCCAAATCAAAGGTATTAGGATATCAAAATGACAAAGTATGGAGAAATTGTCGGACAACTTGTGCAATATGCAATTTGGACTCTATTCATCTCGATCGCACGGAAACTGCCTAAAATGAACACAAAAATTGATAGGTCTTAGTGCAATAATAATCATCACTAAAATTGAGACACCCGAATTTAGAACGNTTCAAAATTAAGCGATACTTGACTCTTCATATTCATTTTATTGATATGCTTATTTCAATAACAAAGACAAGTTTTGAAAGACATTCCTAAATGGCCTTCAAAATTTCTTTTAATAATTTTTTTTTGTACTATGCAGTGCTCATCAATCTACCTCTAATACATTCAAAATTAATCAATACTAGACTTTTATAAATCTTCCAAGTGTTTATTTCACGTGGTGTTCATCAATCTGACCATAAAATGAAAAAAAAAAAAAAAAAAACTTGTTATATTA
>JXCR01071165.1:8282-23971 GCA_002079205.1 Phalaenopsis hybrid cultivar | reverse complement strand
TATATATATATATAAGGTTTTATTGATGAAATAGAAAATTGTTTTATTCTAAATCTTCCCAGCCGAAGCCACCGTCCCAGCTAGTCTCCTCCATGCTTTTGCCCATTCCTCCGCCCTCCTTGCCCAACCAAACGATGCCACATGTTTTTTGTTCATATTTTATAAAAATTTAAAAACAAAAAAAATAATAAAAAAAATACCGAATCCCTAAAATCTCTTGTTTCCCTGAAAAATTTGCATATGTAAGACTTGTGCAACTCTCCGTATGTTAAGAGGTTATTCAAATGAAATTGAGTGGTTATATTCACGTTATAATTCTTTATAATTTTCATGTAAACTACCTGTAAAATATCTGTAATCTAAAAATATATGAAAACAGAAGCGCAAAACTTAGGGTCCGTTTGGGGCAGCTTATAAGTGCGACCGTTTNCATGTATATATATATATATATATATATATATATATATATATATAAAAGGTTTTATTGATGAAATAGAAAATTGTTTTATTCTAAACCCAACTAGTAATTTTTTGCTGTATTCTTCCCAGCCGAAGCCACCGTTCTAGCTAGTCTCCTCCATGCTTTTGCCCATTCCTCCGCCCTCCTTGCCCAACCAAATGATGCCACATGTTTTTTGTTCATATTTTATAAAAATTTAAAAACAAAACAAATAATAATAAAAAAAACCGAATCCCTAAAACCTCTTGTTTCCCTGAAAAATTTGCATATGTAAGACTTGCGCAACACTTCGTACGTTAAGGAGGTTATTCAAAAGGAATTGAGTGGTTATATTCACGTTATAATTCTTTATAATTTTCCTATAAACTACCTGTAAACTACATGTAATCTAAAAATATATGAAAATAGAAGCGCGAAACTTATTTATAGATTACAGCTTACCGGGTGACATAACACAACGTCCAAGATATAAGAAGGATATAACCCCTATAAACGCAAAATTTTCCCCTCGTTTCCTTTTGCCTCAACTCTAACGCTCCCTCTTCCTCCCCGCCGCCTTCTAATCTTCCTGTTCGTATAAGCCGCCTACTCCTCCACCCGAAAAAATATTACCTCAGGAGTACTGATGCATCAGTACTCCTGAGGTAATATTTTTTCCCTCCACTATCCTTTTCTCCACGTAGTAGAAAGACCGCAGATCCATCTNCCCTCGTGGCCGGCCCGCGGGCCGCGTTTCAGGATAAGCTGCTTATCCTGAAACGCACAAGCTGCCCCAAACAAAGCCTTATTTATAGATTACAGCTTACGGGATGACATAACACAACGTCCAAGATATAAGAACGATATAACCCCTATAAACGCAAAATTTTTCCCTCGTTTCCTTTTGCCTCAAATCTAACGCTCCCTCTTCCTCCCCGCCGCCTTCTAATCTTCCTGTTCGTATAAGCCGCCTACTCCTCCACTATCCTCTTCTCCACGTAGTAGAAAGACCGCAGATCCATCCGGATCACGTGTAGCCTCCGGCCCCGTTCCCCACTCCACGTGAAACAGTCCGCAATTCCTCCCCTCCTCCCTTTCAAGCACAGAACTTCTGTTCTCCTCTTCCTCGCCGACTGGCTCAACCCCTGGCCGCTGCAGCCATCCATCCGGCACGCATCAACCTCCCCTACACGCAACAGCTCATGCCCGCAGGAACTGCAAGCCCGTTTCCCTCTTTTTCTCCGGNTGTTCTCCTCTTCCTCGCCGACTGGCTCAACCCCTGGCCGCTGCAGCCATCCATCCGGCACGCATCAACCTCTCCTTCACGCAACTGCTCATGCCCGCAGGAACTGCAAGCCCGTTTCCCTCTTTTTCTCCGTCGATCCACTCTCCTTCCGGCAAACAGACGGAAATCTCCTCGCCGCCGAGCTTAATTCCTGCAAGTCAACCTTCCCCCTCCCCAACATAACCTTTCTGCTTCACCACCGTTGAGCCGTCCCATTTCTCAGCTCCCTCCACTCGCCGGTAACATTCCCATTCATCTCTCAGCCGCCTTCTTGACGAGCTGCATGCAATTATCAGGTAGATGAAGAGGTGGGGAAAGGAAATCAAGCTTCCACATTAAATTAAAATCTAATGCGTTCATTTTATCTTGCTGATGTGTATGGTGCATATGTGAATGATTCTGATGCGGGTAGGGGAGCGCAAGTTTACAAGTGATATTCATGAAGATGTGCTAAAATGATCATCTCATCGTCCACGAAGGGTATAACACTCATAATTCTTGAGACATTTATCACTACACATTTGGCGCATCGAGCGTGGTGGGGCGAAACTCATATGCTGTACTTGCAAAGTAGTGGGCAAATCAAAAAGCTCCTGAAATATTTATTTTGACTTGTTCAATGTGTTGTGGGGAGCCATATGCATGTTTTTCTTAGTGTGTCGGGGTGCAGCTTGCTCATAATGCTCGAGACGTGATAAGACTATTCAAAATAAAGTACTCATACTTGTTTACTTGACACTGCAAGGGAATATGTTGCGGGTGCTTCAGATTGCACGGGTGACATCCTTACCGCTTTTCTTAGCGTGGCGAAGGATCCTGTTTTATTTTTGAAGACTCATACAAGCATTTATTTGCATGACGGGATACACTATTATATGATGGTGGTGCAAACCCATCAATACACACCTTTCTTGGCGTGGTGGGCAGACCCAGACTTACGATGCAGCTCTTCAATAAGTGATGACGCCGCAAGACTGTCAAAATGCTATCAGTTTTTTAATAGAATGCCGGTCATAAAAGAGCAAGCAAATTGAATTTATTGGAATCAAAATTCGATCAGAATCAAAATATTTTAAATCATAAAAAAATAATACTTAAATTAAAAATTATGACATCTGATGCTTTTGGACAAATCTTTATCCACCATCCACAATCATTTGTCGCAATGTACAAATTAAATGCTGACTCAAGCTCACAAAGAACCAATGCCATATCAAATAAATCACTATATTCAAACTCAAAGCAATTCTATGCTAGTAAGGACATAGTCAGAGTCTTCTATCCGCGTGATTCTTGCCGCCAAATGACAACATAAATAAGGGGTTACAACCGGAATACTAGGATCGGGTGGTTTGTCGCCAAATGACACCATTGTATTGTGGTCACAACTATAGCTTGTATGTTGCCCAATGACAGTTTGCCCTTTTAAGGATTGAATCATAAGGTATATTCGATAGGATAGAAAAACCTCTGTAAGCTAAAATCGACTTAGATTAGTCTTCTTAGAAAAATATTCACCCCAGATTTACAAAGTCCCCTTAGACGAAGCAACCCATGACTATTGACAAGGATCCCTTGCCTAGGTTTGGTCGACTCCCTCCTCTGACTAAGTACATACGGGGCCATGACAAGCCAAGATGATGAAATCATGGGATCTTGATTGGGTTTGTCGTCATTTACCCCACCATCCGCTTTAAGCTCACAAAGGTGATGATTTTAATAATTTAAATTCTCAAATTACTGCTATTATATGCTAAGTCCGAATATTTAGCACCTAATGACTAACTTTAATTGAGAGTGCTCTCCCATTATTAAGAGAGGTAATTAATCATAGGGGTTTGCATCTATGGGAAACCTCGAACCTTAGATCTTAAAGTCCTCGCAAAATGAGGGCGAAATCTCTGGGTTATGTTTAATCTACCATCTCATCTGTCTTCTTAAAATTCAACCCAGAACTTAACACACACACCGTTTTAAGCCCTCAACGAGAGTCCGGTGCGCTTTTAGAATTTTTGGAGCCTACATGCACTTAATTTTCTGTTTTAACCCTCCAAAATTATTATTTTTTTATTTTCTCGAGGGACTTGAAGGCTTTTTATTTGTTCAGGGAGAGCGTATTCGATTTTGGCAAGGATTGCTGAGATTGTGCAACATAATTTATTTTCTTTATTAGTTGATTGGATCTTATCCCCTCTTCTATGAATATAAGCTTGTTTGAGCCAAACATATAAATTGTGCTCTTTTTTTGGTACCACGTCATTACTTTTTAGTTTTTTTCTATTTCATCATACTTATTTTTGAATTGATGCTTCATAACACAAGATTAGGCGTACTATCATCTTAATCAATTTTAACTTACTAATTAGACAAAAAAAAAATTCAGTTAATTGTTTGAAGTTAAAGTCCAACTAACACGATCCGAATCAACTTAATAAGACTACATCATTCGTAATCAGATTCAGGAGCCAAAAAGGTCATTTTAATCTAAAGTTTATAAAAATGTCAAATTAGTTACACACTCATTCAATGGGGCCAAAGTAGTCTTATTTTAGCCCCCATGAAAAAAATCTAAGGTCTAATTCAACATTTTTATACACTGTAGGACTTTTGACACCCATGTAAATAGTCAACGAACTACTTTGAGAAGAGAGAAATTGTCAACAAAGACAGTGCATTCAGCTGATGTCACCAAAAAAAAGAGAGATCGGGTTTGAAAGACCAAAATAAACCACAGTGCCAATCCATCCCCAGTAGCAAAAGAACTCACAAAGGAAACCAGAAATCCATAACCAGTGAGTTTAGCAAGAACTATGTGTTGCAACAACAAAAATAAATCGATCTAGTCATCCAAGCTTTATCGGTTTCTATCATTGCTCCAAAAAACCAAAAAATATGAGGTGTTGGACAAAAGATGCAAGCACCTCATCAAAAATACTTTCCCAATCAATGAACAAGACCAAAAATAGTATATGATAATAATAAGCCAAGAACTTCAGCATAAGCATCAATAAACCTTAAATGGGGATATCCTATGCAGATGGGGTTATTTTTTTGAGCTCTGTTTGTTATTTTGACCCTCAAGACTATTTTGGCACTTTTCTCAAGAATTATACTCTCTGAGTTCTGACCAATTTGTTTCAGAGTGAGAAGAACTTACATGGTGGCAAAAAAGAGGAGGATTTTCCGTGGGTGAATCGTTTTCCAACGCTGGAACCTTCGGTTTCTTCCGTCCCCAGAATCAGCTGAAATAGGGCTATTAAGCACAGAAGGTACTGCTATCAGAGCTTTGTTTTGAACCAACGGAGGCTTTAGTTGATCCAATAGCGGAGGCAGAACTGCAAGGAGTTAAGCCGCAGAGCTACTTAAATCAAATATCACAATTATATATATATTCAGGATGGTTTACAATGCAAAAAACAAACTTCTAATGCTGAGTGAACTGATGCACAGTATTCTATTATTTAAACAGAACTGAAAAAGGCTAAAAATGAGTTGCTTTGAAGGAAATAAGATCACTCATTGCTGCATGCCTTTCACGAAAAGATTTTTTGATGGCTCCTCCATTTCCTGCTTCTCCATCCGGCAGGAACTCTTACGAACAAGAGATTTCTGCAAACTCGTTATAACAAAAATCACACACACTTTGTAAGATTTGCAGACATGTCCAGAGTTAATTAAAAACTTTTGTTAAGAAGAACAAAGAGCATAATTGGAATGAAGAAAGTTGCTGCTTACAGAACTCCCACAGCAACGTTTATCAGGAGGATGCTTCAGGCTTTCAATGTCTATAATTACATTACCAGCTTTATCCATGGCCATTGTATTACTCTGTCAAACAATGAACTTAGTGAGAAAAGAGCAAATTTTGCATTGCCTATCATAATCATTATCAGAAAAACTTTAACCAACAGGTAACTAAAGCCCAGAAGAACCTAACTGAAACCTGCCATGCAAAAGGGCTAAATATTCACTACCTTACAGACAATCTTCATTACAGATTCTGCAAAGGGATATATATATTCACTTGTTCTAGCTCGAAATTTTCTCCTACAGCACAAGCTAAGAACTTTGAAAATATTTTATAAACTCCTGTATCATTTATACAAGAGAAAACAGAGAAGAATGTGCGACTCTCAGAAATCACCAACTACTAAAAGTATCAACTTTAAGAGCCTTGTATGGATTGTCCCACTGCACACATAAATATTCAACAATGAATTTAATGATTTTCTTTTGAGCTAATTTTTTTTCAGGATTTTACATAAATTTAGGAAATTATAGCAATCAAAGCTCCTTACTGCTCTTCTATTGTTTCCAGTCTGGCACCTTGCAACTAATAGTTTCAGCAATTTAATAGAGTAGTAAATTTATTTTTTATTTTACCATAAAATAAACATAATGTATCCGGATGAGCAATTTAAAAAGCATATATAAATCTTATATGAATTTACCTGAATCATAACCTCCTCCATTTCAATATCTACCAAGCAAAAGCTTTAATGAATGAAACTAAAAACAACTGCCTGCATTGAGAGAAGTTTTTATATCAGTACTGAAGATTTTTATGCTTAAATAATAAAACCAGTCATGAAGAAATCACGTTTTACAGAGTAAACTTCACTGCAACACATATAATAAAATTACAGTGGGCCAATGTGATTAATGACTGAGCGAACTAGGCTATAATGACAAGGCTGAGGGGTATGGGGAGTTTAATTGTGCTGAGTAAGTGGCTGAAACAGTAAGCAGAAGTTAGAAAGAGAAAACAAATACATGACAATTTCACATCTGAGACCAAGATACTAATTTTGTATCTCTTAGACTCTAAATTCCTTTTTTTAGGGGGAAAAAAACAGGTTTTTGTGTTTAAATGACGAAGGATTGATAAAGAATATGATTAGGTAGAGATGAAAGAGGAATGATGGATTCCAAGGTGCCAATAGGGAGGTTCTCTTTCTTCCCCACGGAATAAATTAACACTGCAATTTCAACATCACAGAAATTTCAATTCCTAGACTCACAAAATGAAGTTTTTTTCCAATTAAAAAAGTGGCCTTTATATACATGCCAATAAATTCTTTCCATATCACACAAAAATACCATTATTTTTACTTTTAAAAAGTGAAATAGACTTTTTCCATTCATAGGTNTTCCTAGACTCACAAAATGAAGTTTTTTTCCAATTAAAAAAGTGGCCTTTATATACATACCACCAAATTCTTCCCATATCACACAAAAATACCATTATTTTTACTTTTAAAAAGTGAAATATACTTTTTCCATTCATAGGTAAAGGTCATATATGTAAAAATTAAGTTTAGGTGTTAGATATGTAAATACAGAAGAATTAAGTTTTATCGATGTAAATCTTCCGTAAAAAATACACCAGAGAATGGCNTATGTAAAAATTAAGTTTAGGTGTTAGATATGTAAATACAGAAGAATTAAGTTTTATCGATGTAAATCTTCCCTAAAGAAACACACCAGAGAATGGCTTTTTTTCTCTCTCATTCATTTGCTAATAAATAACAGAAAGAGTGAGCAGAAATTCTACCCACAACTGGAAGAAGAAGAGAAAACAGGCACATGCTTCCCTTTTTTTCCTCTCCTACGAGTACCGCTCAACTCCCCCAAGATTTCATTTTTATTTTTCAAACGTCGATGCCGTATGAAAAAACAAAAACAAAAAAAAGGCATTTTTAATAAATGAAATNTTTTTCAAACGTCGATGCCGTATGAAAAAACAAAAACAAAAAAAAGGCATTTTTAATAAATGAAATTTGTTAGAATCATGATTCAGAATATCGCCTACATTCTTTAAACAAAAAGCTCCCCAAAGATTACAAAAAAAAGCTTTCTTTGCACGANAAAATCATGATTCAGAATATCGCCTACATTCTTTAAACAAAAAGCTCCCCAAAAATTATAAAAAAAGCTTTCCTTGCACCGCATGTTTCAATTTTTGGGACTCTGGCGACCAATTTTAATTGGAAAGAGTTTTTACAAATCCACATTATCTTTTTGCACATATATATATTTTTTGAACTTTAGCAGACCTTCCTTCAACATCAATTTTTTTACTTCAGCCCTCAAATATCTCCAAAAATTACAGAAACAAGACTGTTACAGAGGCAGAGGGATAATAAAAAAGAGAACTTTCGGTTAAAGTCTGCTAAAATTAGTCTCCTTTGACCGAGATAAATTGAAACCAAAGCAGAGAAGGAAAACCAGTAAGAAGAGGAAGCACTGTAAACAGAACTTACAGAAATAAAAAAATTTACAGTTTCAGGGCGATAAATAGCCGGAAAATCTTCTGTGAAGATTTATTAGCTTCCTCTGCGTCGTTTTTTCCTGTTGCAGAGTTCCAGATCTTTCGGGTCTTGTTGTAGAAATGGAAAGAGACAGCTCCAGTCACGAGATTCGTTGTATTAACACTAATTAGTGGTTAAGAGGTTAATTATATTTTAATTAAGAATATTTTAGCCTATTATTTGCTAACTGCCACACGGGGCTTTTTTATGTTGTTGTGGCACATGGCTAATCTCAATCTGTCTCCAAACTTTGACCATCATTTTTTCTTAATAATGTAAGTATNTTTAGCCTATTATTTGCTAACTGCCACACGGGGCTTTTTTATGTTGTTGTGGCACATGGCTAATCTCAATCTCTCTCCAAACTTTGACCATCATTTTTTCTTAATAATGTAAGTACTATATATATAAATGCTTCACTTAAATATAATTATGCTATGACAAATTAATCTCCTCTTAATCATTAGGGCAGGAGTCGGAAACATTATGGGAAACTTTTCATAAGATTAGCATCATGAATATCTAAAGTGAGCTAGTTAGACAATTAGACAAATACATGAATAATCATTGAATAAAAACTTAACATGTATATTTTACGATTGGATAATAATATAAGTATAGTAAAATTTTAAAACACTTAATCAGATGGTCAGTGCTGATTCATTCAATTACAGATCCTTCTTTTAAATAATTAGGTTACTTAACGCTATCAAATTTGAGTGATACTGGATTCATTAGATTCTCCTCATTGAGGAGTCATTATTGCNCATGTATATTTTACGATTGGATAATATTATAAGTATAGTAAAATTTTAAAACACTTAATCAGATGGTCAGTGCCGATTCATTCAATTACAGATCCTTCTTTTAAATAATTAGGTTACTTAACGTTATCAAATTTGAGTGATCTTGGATTCATTAGATTCCCCTCATTGAGGAGTCATTATTGTTGCGTGCGGAAATCATTCAACGTTTCACTTTGAAATTTCCAATTATATTTCAATTATTTGATTTGGGTTCATTTAGCCTCGAATTGAATCAATTTTATTGCCACTTACCTCATTATGTCGAGATATTTCATTAGGATTGTTCAAATCAATGCTCAAATGATCTTAAATTTAACTCTAATTTTTTTTTATCAAACATGCTTCAAGCTCTATGTCTACTCAAATGAATTTTTTGGTGCATATTAATTGCCCTTATTTTTGGGCGGCAAAGTTTGTCTTATATATATATATATATATATATATATAGTTTTCAAAAGATTTTAAGCTAAAAATATATAATTTCAGAAAGATTATAGGGTATGATTGCTCCTTGTGTTGTGAAATTTAGGGTGAAGAAAAACAGGAATCGACACAAAACCAGAAGAACACAGAGATTTAACGACGTTCGACAAAGACTCTACATCTTCGGGAGCAGAGCAGCGGATTTCACTATTTCAGAGGAATTACTCATAGGGTTACACATCTATTTATAGATAAAACTCACATATAAATTTTCAAATACGCTATCGCTCCCCCCAACCCACTAATCCAAGAGACACACATCTTCACACCAAGAGACACTTCCTTTCATCCAAGAGACACGCCTCTCTATTTTATGATACTCCAATTTTCCTGGTATATGAGCCATACATAACACCTTGAATGTCACCGTGAATCACCCCTTGGGTTCATGAACCAAGTAAATTATTCTCAATCATAAATTCATCCATTCTCCAAGGTTTGTCTATTAAAGCAAGAATTGTTAAATTTTTTGAATCACTTAAATTTTATTATATATGCTTAATTGGATTCTAAAAATAACAAAATTATATCTAGATCATCAAAAAATGGTGAAATTTGTATGTCAGGGACCGAGATAAGTCAGACTGCTATTATCGTATGTGGCGATAGTACTCACACGCCCATAAGTGTGTCTGGGTGAGGGCATGTTCGTGCAACCACACATTTATGCATGTGAAGTAGCATGTACATACAAGCAATTAATTGTGCGTGAGAAATCATTTCAGCATGTAGGCAAGTGCAATTACACACAAACACGTACAAACACAAATGTCCGGGCCAAGTTACCATTGTCTCTAAGTATGCATGCTTATTTGAAGATGAGAAAAATTCACCGTACGTTCTTCTCTTGATAAGTGTTAAAGCATCTCTAAAGTGAGATGTTGGATTATAGCCCNTCGCCGCCGAGCTTAATTCCTGCAAGTCAACCTCCCCTCTCCCCAACATAACCTTCCTGCTTCACCACCGTTCCACTTGCCGGTAACATTCCCATTCATCTCTCAGCCGCCTTCTTGACGAGCTGCATGCAATTATCAGGTAGATGAAAAGGTGGGGAAAGGAAATCAAGCTTCCACATTAAATTAAAATCTAATGTGCTCATTTTATCTTGCTGATGTGTATGTTGTATATGTAAATAATTCTGATGCGGGTAGGAGAGCGCAAGTTTACAAGTGATATTCATGAAGATGTGCTAAAATGATCATCTCATCGTCGCACGAAAGGTATAACACTCATAATTCTTGAGACATTTATCACTACACATTTGGCTCATCGAGCGGAATCCTATATACAATTTTCTTAATGTGGTGGGCCGAAACTCATATGCTGTACTTGCAAAGTAGTGGGCAAATCAAAAAGCTCCTGAAATATTTATTTGGACTCGTCCAATGTGTTGTGGGGAGCCATACGCATGTTTTTCTTAGAGTGTCGGGGTGCAGCTTGCACATAATGCTCGAGACGTGATAAGACCATTCAAAATAAAGCACTCGTACTTGTTTTCTTGACGCCGCAGTGAAATATGTTGCGGCTGCTTGAGATTGCACGGGTGACATCTTTACTGCTTTTCTTAGCGTGGCGAAGGATCCTGTTTTATTTTTGAAAACTCATACAAGCATTTCTTTAGATACACTACCATATGATGGTGGCGCAAGCCCATCAATACACACCTTTCTTGGCGTGTTGGGCAGACCCAGACTTAAGATGCAGCTATTCAATAGGTAATGACGCCGCAAGACTGCTAAAATGCTGTCAGTTTTTTATTAGAATGCCAGTCATAAAAGAGCAAGCAAATTGAATTCATTGGAATCAAAATTCAATCAGAATGAAAGCTTCTCCGCTCTATATTAAAGACTAAAATGATTACATAATAATTTATAAATTATTTTAAACAATGAAATTAATTATACATAAAGTATGGATAAGATCTACAGGGGACTCGATAACTCGTCAACAAGCTCGAATGAAACCTGTGAGAGGTCAACGTGGTCACTCAAATGGAAATTAAGCATAAGAGAGAATATTGCATAGGACCCACAGGGGACTCGACGACTCGTTAACGAGCTCGAATGGAATCCGTGGAAGATTCACATGAACACTCAAATGGGAGCTAAGTATAGAAGATTTACATAATTCCAAATATGCAATCACAATATAAAACGTCTTATTCGCCATCGGATTCGCAACCCTAAATACACAAGTGAATAGAAGACGAAATTAAGGGATTAAATAAAAGTATTTGCATACATCACAATGATTATATTTCATGTAAATAACAATAACCCCCTGGAATGGAATCCGNCCCCCCCCCCCGAACTAGTCAGTCATAATTGGCAAATATGAAGTTCTCGCGTGTGCTCCGACCAACGTGTTGAACGTTTAATCATAAGGTCCGAAAATGTTGTGCGGATTAAACAAACGCTTTAAGCTCAAATCAATATGCTCCAAAATATGTGTAGAGGTATTTAAAAATCAACTCAAATCAATAATATAAAATACTCACATGTGCTCCAACCAATGTATTAATTGCTTAAACATAAGGTCCGAGAATACTATTTCGGTTGAACAAAAGCTTAAGCTCAAACCAATATACTCTAAAATATGTGCAGAGGTATTTAAAAATCAACCCAAACCAAGAATATAAAATACTCATATGTGCTCCGACTAACTTGTTTATTGCTTAAACATAGGTCAGAGAATGTTGTGCGGTTTAAACAAACATTTAAAATCAAACCAATATGCTCAAAAATACGTGTAAAACTATTTAAAAATCAACTCAAATCAATAATATAAAATACATGCATGTGCTTCAACGTGCCTCTAAATATTCAGTTTTTGCGTCCAAGAATGTTGTGCGGACACCGGGCTGCCATGCCTATAGGGCAAGGTCGAAAGTCTCCCGCTTTGGCCAATCCGATCCTTCATCCTACGAGAAATGAAGTTGACAGGCTTGAACCCCCACTGAACCAGTATGATTCTCCTTATGAGGATTGAAGTTGACATCACTGATGTTTTTAATGGTATAACTTATAGTACGTTCGATGATGATCCAGTTGATAGAATATTTCAACTCGAGGTGTCTATTTTAAAATTATGTATTAACTTCTATTTTGAATTCAATTAATACAATTATGAACCTGATCCTTTGTGAGAGACAGATTCGACAGGGTTCAAAAACATCAATCTCTGATGATGATCAGAGTTTATTTTTAAAATCAAAATATTTTAAATCATAAAAAAAAATACTTAAATTAAAAATTATGACATCTGATGCTTTTGGGCAAAACTTTATCCACCATCCACAACCATTTGTCGCAGTGTACAAATTAAATGCTAACTCAAGCTCACAAAGAACCAATGCCATATCAAATAAATCACTAAATTCAAACTCAAAACAATTCTATGCCAGTAAGGACATAGTCATAGTCTTCTATCCACGTGATTCTTGTCGTCAAATGACACCATAAATAAGGGGTTACGACTAAAACACTATGATTGGGAGGTTTGTCGCCAAATGACACCATTGTATTATGGTCACAACTGTAGCCTGTATGTTGCCCAATGATAGTTTGCCCTTTTAAGGATTGAATCATAAGGTATATTCGATAGGATAGAAAACCCTTTGTAAGCTAAAATCGACTTAGATTAGTCTCCTTAGAAAAATATTCACCCCAGGTTTACAAGGTCCCCTTAGATGAAGCAACCCATGACTATTGACAAGAATCATTTGCCTAGGTTTGGTCGACTCACTCCTCTGACTAAGTACATACGGGGCCATGACAAGCTGAGATGACGAAATCATGAGATCTTGATTGGGTTTGTCGTCATTTACCCCACCATCCGCTTTAAGCTCACAAAGGTGATGATTTTAATAATTTAAATTCTCAAATTACTGCTATTATATGCTAAGTCCGAATATTTAGCGCCTAATGACTAACTTTAATTGAGAGTGCTCTCCCGTTATTAAGAGAGGTAATTAATCATAGGGGTTTGCACCTATGGGAAACCTCGAACATTAGATCTTAAAGTCCTCGCAAAATGAGGGTGAAATCTCTGGGTTATGTTTAATCTACTATCTCATCTGCCTTCTTAAAATTCAACCCAGAACTTAACACACACCGTTTTAAGCCCTCAACGAGAATCCGGTGCGCTTTTAGAATTTTTGGAGCCCACATGCACTTAATTTTCTGTTTTAACCCTCCAAAATTATTATTTTTTTATTTTCTCAAGGGACTTGAAGGCTTTTTATTTGTTCAGGGAGAGCGTATTCGATTTTGGCAAGGATTGCTGAGATTGTGCAACATAATTTATTTTCTTTAGTAGTTGATTGGATCTTATCCCCTCTTCTATGAATACAAGCTTGTTTGAGCCAAACATATAAATTGTGCTCTTTTTTTGGTACCACGTGATTACTTTTTAGTTTTTTTTGTATTTCATCATACTTATTTTTGTGTTGATGCTTCATAACACAAGATTAGGCGTACTATCATCTTAATCAATTTTAACTTACTAATTAGACAAAAAAAAAAAAAAAACACTCAGTTAATTGTTTGAAGTTAAAGTCCAACTAACACGATCCGAATCAACTTAATAAGACTACATCATTCATAATCAGATTCAGGAGCCAAAAAGGTCATTTTAATCTAAAGTTTATAAAAATGTCAAATTAGTTACACACTCATTCAATGGAGAAATATTTGCGTACATAAGATGTACGCAGCGCTGCGTACATCTGAGGTTATTTTGGGGGTACAGGGGAGTTATATTCGGGTTATACCGGAGGTTACAAGGGGGTATAACCCAGATATAATCCCATTGTACCCCCAGAATAACCTAAGATGTACGCAGCGCTGCGTACATCTTATGTACGCAAATATTACGCCATTCAATGGGGCCAAAGTAGTCTTATTTTAGCCCCCATGAAAAAAATCTAAGGTCTAATTCAACATTTTTATACACTGTAGGACTTTTGACACCCATGTAAATAGTCAACGAACTACTTTGAGAAGAGAGAAATTGTCAACAAAGACAGTGCATTCAGCTGATGTCACCAAAAAAAGAGAGATCGGGTTTGAAAGACCAAAATAAACCACAGTGCTAATCCATCCCCAGTAGCAAAAGAACTCACAAAGGAAACCAGAAATCCATAACCAGTGAGTTTAGCAAGAACTATGTGTTGCAACAACAAAAATAAATCGATCAAATTGCTCCAAAAAAACCAAAAAATATGAGGTGTTGGACAAAAGATGCAAGCACCTCATCAAAAATACTTTCCCAATCAAGGAACAAGACCAAAAATAGTATCTGTTAATAATAAGCCAAGAACTTCAGCATAAGCATCAATAAACCTTAAATGGAGATATCCCATGCAGATGGGGTTATTTTTTTGAGCTCTGTTTGTTATTTTGACCCTCAAGACTATTTTGGCACTTTTGTCAAGAATTATACTCCCTGAGTTCTAACCAATTTGTTTCAGAGTGAGAAGGAACTTACATGGTGGCAAAAAAGAGGAGGATTTTCCGTGGGTGAATCGTTTTCCAACGCTGGAACCTTCGGTTTCTTCCGTCCCCAGAATCAGCTGAAATAGGGCTATTAAGCACAGAAGGTACTGCTATCAGAGCTTTGTTTTGAACCAACGGAGGCTTTAGTTGATCCAATAGCGGAGGCAGAACTGCAAGGAGTTAAGCCGCAGAGCTACTTAAATCAAATATCACAATTATATATATATTCAGGATGGTTTACAATGCAAAAAACAAACTTCTAATGCTGAGTGAACTGATGCACAGTATTCTATTATTTAAACAGAACTGAAAAAGGCTAAAAATGAGTTGCTTTGAAGGAAATAAGATCACTCATTGCTGCATGCCTTTCACGAAAAGATTTTTTGATGGCTCCTCCATTTCCTGCTTCTCCATCCGGCAGGAACTCTTACGAACAAGAGATTTCTGCAAACTCGTTATAACAAAAATCACACACACTTTGTAAGATTTGCAGACATGTCCAGAGTTAATTAAAAACTTTTGTTAAGAAGAACAAAGAGCATAATTGGAATGAAGAAAGTTGCTGCTTACAGAACTCCCACAGCAACGTTTATCAGGAGGATGCTTCAGGCTTTCAATGTCTATAATTACATTACCAGCTTTATCCATGGCCATTGTATTACTCTGTCAAACAATGAACTTAGTGAGAAAAGAGCAAATTTTGCATTGCCTATCATAATCATTATCAGAAAAACTTTAACCAACAGGTAACTAAAGCCCAGAAGAACCTAACTGAAACCTGCCATGCAAAAGGGCTAAATATTCACTACCTTACAGACAATCTTCATTACAGATTCTGCAAAGGGATATATATATTCACTTGTTCTAGCT